>NQII01001360.1:126807-166687 GCA_002778355.1 Clitarchus hookeri
CGCCGGCTCCAGTTCGACCCGCGGGAAATATCTATCTTATTTCCGCGAATAACGTGCGTGTTAGCAGATATCGGCAGCCAGTTGCCATCACAGCGGCCTCCACGTCGCCTCCATGGATGTCCTTCACAGTCCCGGCGGCCTGCCTATCAACTTAATAGCCTCCATCGCTTCCAGTAAACCAACAGTCTGTCTTCACATCACATGCGTACTCCGCAGAAAAATGACTTTCATTCATTTGTTGTGAGATCCCACGTATTACGTTCTTCGGCATGAGAAGGACTGGCCATGATTGGTTTTCTACAACGAAGAAAATTTGGCTGAAGAAGATTCATGGGACAGTTTTGTCAATGGTTTTCCGAATAGCATAGGAAAGAATCTTGAGTCTTGAAATCAGATATGTATTTTTTACAAGTATGTTATTAAAAGGGCAAGATAAATATAGTAAAACCTTGATGTTTAAGGCAGTAACTTCTTCATTTATAGCTTCATGTACAATCATCGTGGGAACCAAGGCAATATGTTCTGAAGATATTACGACCTGCATTCAAGGTTATTTGAATAGCAGTAACAGGCCATCTACTTGTTCTGCCTACGATTCGAAAATTTTAGGGGAAAAAAGAACCACTAAGAATGTTTGAAATCTATATACGGAAACGTGCTCCGCAATGAATAAAACCGGAAATGATCGAATAAGTCACGAAAGCGGAACCTCACTGTACTTATGCAACATCGGCTGTCACAAATGTACAGTAATGAGACCTACCCAAGCGTTTTTCGCCATTGAAACACAAACATTTATAACATCCTGTACAAAAAAAATCGTTATGAAAACAAACATCATGTTTTTGACCGTAAAGCGTTAAATAAATTGTCTAAAAATTATAAGGNAAAAAAAATCGTTATGAAAACAAACATCATGTTTTTGACCGTAAAGCGTTAAATAAATTGTCTAAAAATTATAAGGAATTCAAATATGTGTCCATTTATTCTGGTTATAATTATAGCAACTTCTCAATGTGTGGCATATTTAATGATTATTGATAGGCGGAAAGATCTGCCTTCGGGTTTGTATACTTTACATTTGTATTCAAACCCAGGCCTGACAAAAAAAAATATATTTTTAAGTATAGTGCTTTACTGGGACAACAAGAGAAATTGCTATTTGTGTAATACTAAAGCAAGAATCACACGTAGAATAAATTAAGAAATATTTTTGGGAAAGTTCCGCAAATACATACGAAATACTTTGAATCTTGTGGGAAGCTAAGCATTCATAAAATAAATTCCAGTAATTTTATGACAATGTGTTTTTAGTGTTTCATCAGGAAATACATTTATCTCAACGAGTTAGTAATTTAAATTAACGGTCATGATTTGTTCTCAGTATACAAACTGTTATAGGCAGGGTCACAAAGGAGTCGTGCTTTCGCAGCAGGGACGATTGACAGCTCGAGGAATTTTCCGAAAGTAATCGGAATTTGAGCACAGAATCGTACAGAAGGCAGTTCGGACGACGTCGTAGGTGAGAGGTGGCAAACAATCAGCTCCTTACTACGCATTGTTGACGCCACTGAACTGGGTAGAACGTATCTTCCTGTGTTGTTCAACTCCACATACAGCTAACTTGCATTGTGATCACAGTGGCGGGTCCAATGAGGACAGAGTGAGTCTCAACCATTAGCCTTGATTGTGACTCCAGCTTTAACTTCCTCAGCTTCAGTATCTCACTACGTATTGTTGATGATACTGACTTGGTGAAATGTATCTTCCGGTGTTGTTCAAATAAACACGCCACTAACTAGCAGTGTGACCGCAGTGCCCGGTCCAATGACGACAGAGAGAGTCTCAACACCAAGCTTTGGTTGTGACTCCGGATACAACTTTTGTTGAATCAAACAAAGTTTGTTTGGCGCAACCATATTAATTATTAGTATATATGAAATCAAATATTTAGTTTCTGATACAAAATTTTGTTCGTTTTACTTATTTGGTTGCTATAAAATAAGAATTGGATAGTGCAACCTTAGTTTTTTTGGCTCTACGTACATTAAACAGTTTCACTTAATATCAAATANAAAATAAGAATTGGATAGTGCAACCTTAGTTTTTTTGGCTCTACGTACATTAAACAGTTTCACTTAATATCAAATACGTTCAGTACTAACCGAGATCAAATAATCAACCCTCAAGACTTCGTTTTTAAGAGCCGCCCAAATTAAACACAACTACATCGCTCGGGCCTGAATGCCCCGCCCTANACCCTCAAGACTTCGTTTTTAAGAGCCGCCCAAATTAAACACAACTACATCGCTCGGGCCTGAATGCCCCGCCCTAACAACATCAGCTATAAAAAATACTCATAAAATTTCAATGTAGTAAATAAATACACTTGAAGTACTGTACAACACATTGTAAATACGTATTTTAAGTTTTACTGCATTACTTTATAGTTTCCAGTTGAACTTGCATTATTATTATGACATTATACCATTATAAGGCATCAATTAATTCTCTAAACAACACTGTTTCTATATTGATTGTCACAAAAAATACTAACACTCGAACTGTATTTTCGAACGAAGGCAATAAAAAGAGTAGCCATACAAATATATAGAGTTGATTCAACCAAATAATTCATTAGAGTCGAACTTATTTNAAGGCAATAAAAAGAGTAGCCATACAAATATATAGAGTTGATTCAACCAAATAATTCATTAGAGTCGAACTTATTTTGGCCCAGCACATAGGTCTGGTATATTTAAGAGTGTATTTGGTTGGATAAAAAAATAAGTATTGTTCTTTTTCAACTTTTATTTTTAATCAACAAAATATTTTGTTAGGGCAAATAAATATATTTTAGGTCCTATACAAAAAAAAATATTTTTTTTTTCTGGAACAAACGTTTATCTCGGTGAGTGTTTTCAGGACTGAGAAGAATTCTATTTANAAAAAAAATATTTTTTTTTTCTGGAACAAACGTTTATCTCGGTGAGTGTTTTCAGGACTGAGAAGAATTCTATTTACATCCTACCAATCGTGGTGGCACAGAAGTAACCATTCGTACTCGCATTCAGGAGAGCCTAGTTTCGAAACCCGGTCGGACCATTTTGTTGTCGGTTTTTCATAGTTTCCCGAAATCACTCCAGGTGAAGGCTGGGATTGTTTCTTACTTACAGGCCATGATCGATTCCTTCCCCATACCTGCTTCTCTGAGCAAATTGCTCCTCGGATGACCTCGTTGTCGACCAGACGTTAAACCCTACCTACCTACCAAACTTCCTAACTTCCTAGTTTACGCCCTGAGATACTACTATTGTCACAATGCATGAGTACGTGGAGCTCATGTCACTCAACTCCNAACTTCCTAGTTTACGCCCTGAGATACTACTATTGTCACAATGCATGAGTACGTGGAGCTCATGTCACTCAACTCTATTCAGATGTCCCATTCATGGTTCCCTGCAAAACTGATATGCTCTATCTTCACCATTACCAATGCCGCATTACCTGACCGAATGAGTTGGCGTAGTGGTAATATATTGGACTCTTATTTGGGACGACGAGGTTCGATGACCGAGCCGGCAATTCTGATTAGTTTTTTCCGTCATTATTCTAAAGTATTGTAGGCGAAAGCTAAGAAGATTCATTATAACAGGCCAAGGTTGAAGCAAGGAGTGGCCAAGAGCGGCAGTGACAAAGATGCTGTACGAAGCTCGGACGGGTCTGTAGGCGTTGCCAAGCTAGCACTCTCTCTTACCTTTGTTCGTGTTCGAGGCCCCGAAATATGACGTTGCTAAAACGTGGTGCAAATCAACCGCCGTAAAAAAAAAGAGTAGTTACTCTTATATTAATGAGCCTACTTTTCTCAACATGGGCGCAATTAATTTTTAAATAATTTCTTAAAAGCTTAGCTGGTAGGAAAGACTTGTCTTCCTCTTTGGAAGCAATACATTTAGAAAATGAAACCAGAAACTAATGCAACAGTAGTGAGACAATTACACAAACACAAATTCCTTACCCGGAACTTAAACACAGAAAATCTCGTACTATAAACGAGTGTGCAAAGCACTGCATACAGAGGTCGTATTCGGATCATCAACTTAGGGTTTTATCATTTTAATGTTTCTAATGATATGGTTTACTAACATCAAATGTTTACAAGGCCTTTATTTTGAAAATATTTGACTGAGCTACAAAAAAAATATTATTTTACATGTCCTACCGTAGCGATACTTGTGTGAAGATTTTGATGGGAATTGGTTGTTTGGTCCCTAAGATATGACGTAAAAAAATTTATTTTATTACTTGATGCTATAGAACAACATTGCCAGAAAAAAGGGCTCTATATGCAATGATCATTATGTATACTGTCTACATACAAATTATAAATTAATTAGCTTAAATTGTTTAATATATATGTCCAACTTACCAAAATTATTTATGAAGCTGCCCTTTTGAATAACGATGTCTGGCCCATTTAAATCATGAAAATTTACATTGCCTTCTGTAGCATTTATGGTGTGCATAATTCGGCACAAATAATTTTTTTACTGTTCCAGTGCAACATTTTGTGGGAATCGGTTGATTGGTACTCGAGACATGCCATAAAACCTTTATAATTTTCATGTGGTGATAGTCATAAATGGAGGACAAAAAACTGTACTTAGTAGCAATTTCGATGGTTGTATACTCCCAATATACACAGTTAAGTTAAAATAGAGTTCATATGTTCGTNTGTACTTAGTAGCAATTTCGATGGTTGTATACTCCCAATATACACAGTTAAGTTAAAATAGAGTTCATATGTTCGTATAAATCGTCCAAAAAACTAAAATAATTTTATAGCCGCCATTCATAAAATAAGCGTGTCCTACATAAAATAACACATTTATTATTATGGCCTACCACTGTAAAACATCTTCGCCAAATTTTCTAAGAATGGGTTGATTGTTTCCCGAGATACGAGATAAAATCATTATTTGTTATTACTAAGGCTATCTTACAAAATGGTAGAGAAATTAGGACCTGCATTGACAAATTTTATGGTTGTAATAGGTACTGCCAGCATATAAAGTTAAGGTGAAAGTTGTTCTGTTAACAAAATATACTGAGCTAAAATATTTATGCAGCTACCATTTTGAAAATAAGGGTCAGACCTACATAAAACATACCAGTTTAAACAACCTGCTGCAGTACGATTGGTTTACGAAATTTGGAAGGAATCTGTCAATTGTTTCCCGAGATATGACAAAAAATTCTTCATTTACTCGTTTGGCGCTATCCTACCAAATGGCGGACAAAATGTCCTCCATATAGATACAGTTGATAGATGTAATGTCTACTGCCGGCATACAAAGTTATGTTTAAGTTGATTATACAGTTTAGACGATATATCATTCTAAGTTTAAATGGCTATATGGCCACCATTTTGAAAATAAGTGTCTCACATGCTTAAACCATATCACTTTATTCCATCTTTATCAGTTGTCCTTGTTTGCGAAATTTGGTACGAATCGGTTAATTATTTACCGAGTTATGATGTAATAAATGTATTTATTCGTACAGCGTTATCTTGCAAAATGGCAGAAAAAAGTAGTTATTTGTTGGTATATACACTGAAGATCCAAAAAAACTGGTACACAATTGTCTAATATCGTGTAGGTGCCGCAAGACGACGTGTCATGGACTCGAATAATGTCTGAAAGTATGGAGGAGGCAATTCACAACATGAATCCTGCAGGGCAGTCCACAAATCCATAGTAGTGCGAGGCGGTGGAGATATCTTCTGAACAGCATGTTGCAAGGCATCCCAGGTATCCTCAATAATATTCATGTCTGGTGATTAAGGTGCCCAATGGAAGTGTCTAAAGTCAGAAGAGTGTTCCTGGAGCCACTCGATAGCAACTCTCGACGTATGGGGAGTCGCATTGTCCTGCTGGAATTGTTCACGTCCGTCGGAATGCACAATGGACATGAATGAGTGCAGGTGATCGGACATATTGCTTACGTATCTGTCACCTGTCAGAGTCGTATCTAGACGTATCAGGGGTCCCATTTTACGCCAACTGCACACGCCCCATACCATGACCGAGCCTCCACCAGCTTGAACAGTCCCCTGTTGACATGTAGGTTCCATGGATTCATGAGGATGTCTCCATACCCGTACACGTCCATTCGCCCGATACAACTGGAAACGAGACTCGTCAGGCCAGGCAACGTGTTTCCAGTCATCAACAGTCCAATGGTGGTGTTGGCCGGCCCAGGCGAAGCGTAAAGCTTTGTGTCGTGTAGTCAACAACGGTACACGAGTGGGTCTAGGGCTCCGAAAGCCCATATCAATGATGGTCCGTTGAATAGTTCGCACGCTGTTACTTGTTGATGCCCCAGCATTGAAATCTGCCCCAATTTGAGAAAGGGTTGCACGTTTGTCACGTTTAATGATTATCGTCAGTCGTCGTTTGTCCCGTTCGTTCACGATCTTTTTCCGGCCCCAGCGATGTCGAATATTTTTTGATGTTTTACATGATTCCCGATATTCACGGTACACTCGTGAAATGTTCGTACGCGAAAATCTAAATTTTATCGCTACCTCGGAGATGCTATGTCCCATCTCTCGTGCGCCTACTATAAAACCACGTTCAACCTCACTTAAATCTTGATAACCTGCTATTGTACCAGCATTAACTGATCTAGCAACTTTGCCAGAAGCTAGTTGTCTTATATAGTCGCTGCTGACCGCATCGCGTTACTCTGATTGGTTCCATAATTCTGTTATTTGCATACGCACGCCTATACCAGTTTTTTTGGCTCTCCAGTGTATGATTCTTGTAATAGATACTTTCAGAATACAAAAGTTGGGAGAAATTGGTTAAATGGTGTAGCAGATAAACTAAATAAACATAAAAACATTAATATACCCGCCATTTTGAAATAATTCCTTAATAGAGTTCAATCCCTTGCATTTACATGGCCTACCATAGTATTACATACATGCCAAATTGGGTGAGAATTGTTTTTATAGTTTACGAGATATAATTTATAATATAGTTTTTTCTTATAAGCTTTATCTCACAAAACGGCTTACCAACAAGAATATCCATCTCTAAATGTAACACTTNCGAGTTTACGAGATATAATTTAAAATATAGTTTTTTCTTATAAGCTTTATCTCACAAAACGGCTTACCAACAAGAATATCCATCTCTAAATGTAACACTTACGAAATGGTCTGCCATAATACTATATCCGGTCTTAATCGGTAAAATGGTTTCCGAGATATGACATCACCCAAAATTTTTAAATTGCCGCCATTTTGAAGGTAAGCGTCTGACGTGATCAAAAATTATAAAATTCAGGTGTCCTTACTAATTTTATATATGTACCAAGTTTGATGAAATTCCGTTGAAGCATTAAAAAATTGAAAAGGAGGCACACACACATGCACAGACACACACACAGACACACACATGCAAACACAGGAAGGAAAGTGATTTCATAAGCTTTTCTTTCCCTCAGAAAGTAGGCTAAAAACGGAATATTTGAAATCTAAACAGCTATAAATCCAAAGAGAGAACATTTTATGGTCCCGCTTACCAGTCGTTTGAATTGTTTTGCAGAGTGTTCGAAATACACCTTTTTCCAGAAAACTATTTTATTTGCATACAATATACTGACGCACGAAAAGAGCACACACTTCAGGCGATACATGATGAGTACTTTCAAGACGTCACGCACATTGGAATTACCATTTCGGAGCACTCTACTACCGCGCAAAACGGACTTTTTCAATGCTGTCTCTCAATTCATACTCGTCAGATACATACAAAACTATTCAAGGGCTCTGCACTGAACCTTCCTACATATTATACACAAATAAAATAATAGTGCTACTGCTTGAAGTTCCATATGTACATGCAGCATGACGAGAACACTGCACGCAACGGCGATGGCGCAATTGATGCGGGTGGCAGTGTCGCCCTTATCGCTCGCGAGCTTCTTGGACTGAAAAGCGCAAAATAGATCCAATTGGCTTGTTTGAAACATTCACAGGAATTGTCGTGCAGCAAGACTGAATAAACTTCAAACTGTACATCTTTAACATAAGAACACGCGATAGTATAAGGTGTTACATCAGGAAACTGCAATGTCATACATAAAAGGAGGACCACTCATTTCTTGTTCTTGCTCCATGTAACACTAAGTACTTCCAGACACCGGTACCTGTTTTGACGTGTTTAAAGCCAGAATGAACTCCATCCGGTAAATGCGTGCTCTAGAACCGACAATAAATTGTAAATCCCACTACACAAGCATAATGTTGTTGATTTATTCACTACTACTGTGGCAAAAGAATGGAAATGTTTGCAGCTGGAACCCTAGAATATAATTGGCTTTGAAACATTTGAAAGTGGTAATTACCAGAATATTCATTATTTTATATTTGTACGAAGTACGGTTCAATTTGTAGACATTACTAAGAATTAATATTTCTCCGCATACTTAATTTTTATATCGCCTATACTTATGCATAATGGCGTATCAAAATTCAAATTTTGATGTTTATGGGACGTAAATATAATAAAAACTAACTCACCTACCGAAACGAGATAATTTACATTGAAGTAAGATGCTATGAGTTTCTGCAAGAGATTTTTAAAGTCGCCCTTTTTAAAAAATCGCTCAAAATAAGACTTTTTTGCATGTTTTTGGTGTGTAGTAGTGTGTGGTTCTTTCTATTATTTAGCGTATTTGATTTTGGTTTTTTTTTTCGTATAAAATATTAAAAAGAAAAAAAGAAAACATATCCGATTGTTAATTGAGGTCATATAATCAGTTTTTCGATAATATTTAAAGTTGTTATCACCTAAAGTTCAAACATATTTTAGGAAATTTAACTTAAGAACTTATTATTTAATAAAATTATGTTAATAACCATAAGTATGTTTAGTTCTGTAGTTTGATAGATTATGTTAAAACCAGCGAACCGGCCTGGCATCGCCCTGTAAGAATGTAGTTTTTACAGCGATACTTTGAATGAAAAAAATTGGTTACTGTCGGTCATCCTTAAAAGATAAACATATGCCATCGTAGACTTTTATGTAGAGCTTTTTGAGAGCTACAATTCTGTAGTTCATAAATTTGATGTATCTCTTATGGTGTAGTAAGCGACAGCCATGTAAGCGCCCTAAAAGAGGTTTTTTATGACTTGATTACAAACGGTTTGACATTTATCTACTATCCTTACATTAAGTATAAATGTATTATAGACTACAACCTTCCTCAAGAAATCCTCTAAATTATGTTGGAAAACGTATCAAAATCCATCAAGAAGTTTAGAAGTACTAAGCGAATACACAGACAGACACGGATAAGCGGCTTTGTTTTACACTATTTAGAGATAGTAAACTTAACGCAGGGCAAGAATAAGTAGCGTAAATATATAATAGGTGGATTTGAAGATTATGAAGATGATTAAAAGTGAACTGCTGAGAGATAAAATTAATTTACTTCTCACAAAACACTTTATAATTTTTAGGGTTGAGTTTTTACTTTCAGCGCTTAAATAATATAATTTACACGCGAACTTTAAAAAGTTGCAATACGACACCACACTCCAGTCAGCACACGTTATTTTACAAGCAGTGTATTTTAATGTTCACGTCATTCAGAAGAGTCTCTCGCCGAGGTCAGCTGCGATCAGCCCTGCTTGGGACTCGGTCGCTGCCAGCGGTTTTATACAACTCTCTCCCGGTCTTCCATTCTAAGTAATTTCATCAGGCTGCGCGCTGCATCCCTACGTTTGTAGGTATCAGCACTGCGATGGCTGATGCTAGGTGAGGGGGGGAACAGAGAAAGTGTGATGGGAAAGGGGGTTAGACGTTATAGCCCTCCCTCCTGCACCCCGAGGGGAGAATATAAAAATCTGTTCGTCCCGGGCCAGGATATCCCAGCCTTCCCCTTATTTTTCCTACGTCTTAAGGCGCCCGTCTACCTCGAGTTTTTTTTTTCTCCCACTTTTGAGGCCGAGAAACGCTAGAGCGATAAGGGCGACACCGCCAAGTGTGTCCAGTGCAACATCGCCGCTACGCTCAGGGATCTGAACTGGCGCACAGTGTTCTCGTCGTGCTGCGTATGCCCATGGGACCTTAACGGTGACCCTATCATTACATTGGTGGAACGTCTGTATCAAAACTCAGTCCAGGGCCCTCTAAGAACTAATTTCGCAGGGATTCGCAGAGAATATATTTTGTTATATAACAGTCTGAAAATGTCGTTAGTCTCCATGTTGAAGAGTTTCAAAATTATATTTGCAATAAGTATGATGTGTTGAGAGTTGTATTCCATCCCAGCGTGAAGTGTTATTCATTGTATATATTGCACACGTGGAAGAGGTTTTTTTAGAAACATGCATTACACACCGACTGCAATCCAGTTTTGGCGCTGGGTAGAGACGCGCCTTAAAGGCGTACGTGGCAACGGGAACTCACTTCCCCTGCAGAACTTCTCGCGCGAGAATGATACCAGGTGGAAGCGCACTCCATCGTTCCCAGGGAAACTATACCCACTACACATTGCTCTGGAACTATCCCACCCGACCCTGCCAGTTAGTTCCCTTTGTGCTGCGTGGGTTGCCGTATCGACGCCGGAGCTAACCAGTTTCCGGTTCTGCTCTCTTTCACGGCACGTCACTTCCGGCACGTACCTCGGCGTCTACAACACCACGCTTCCAACACCAACGGTTTTTTTCTTAAGTTTTTCCTCCAACCCTTTCCCACGAATCTCTAGCAGGCACTTTCCTCTGAAATCGAACGCTAGGGAAAGAATTGGCGGTTATTACTTTGGAATTGCGACTCGCAAGAATCGCGTGCTTGGAAACAAGCGACTGCATACATACAAAGCAAGCGATGAAAAGGAATATATATATATATGTATATAAAATAACGGAAAGAATTGTAGAACAACGTTTACACAAGTATTTTAACATCAGAAATACGGCGTAAACGTGCATGAATTGGGGAGCGGGAGAAAATATTTGGTATTCACGTTGCTCTGAGATTTTATTCGCACAGATTTACATGTTAAAAGAAAATGGCAAGTTTTGTAAGTTTGAGCTGTGGGAATCGTACACCCGGTAGGCGTATTTTGTTGTGTTAATAGGTCTAAAATGCTTATCATCAGTAGAGAGAATTTAATATTCCTAAACATTTTACAGTATTACATTTTAAAAATTAATTTGACAACTTTAGTTCCAGTTGAATTTTGTAGCTTACATACTTTAAGCTTGAATATGTGGTTATATAATTTTTCACTCTTCTCTAAAATAATTTTCTGGAAAACGTCATTTGTATTTGACTGCCATTTGCGTGTTGTATTCACAGTATGTTTATACAAAGCACCATAGAACCAAGCCAATCAAATTTCACACCAATTTCTCCGTCACTAGAAGGCGTGACTGTAAATGTTCACTTTATTTCTTTGATTCATTTTCAGAGTAACTGTGTTTGTTACCGGAAATTATAAAAAAAGGGTTCAGAATTCGTTTCTTTCCAAATAAGAATCTTAGTTCCATGCGTCGTTAGATATGCAAATTCTGTGGAAAAAAATTATCTTCGTGCAATTAAACTAGTATAAGGCTTTATTTGCTCGAATACGCTTTATTGTTGCAACAATGACAACAAAGTAAGCACTGACGGTTTTCCCGTACATTTCTCGCAAGTGCAACATAAACGAGCTTATCTGAAGAATTCATTAATTGAGGCTGTGCTACCAAATTAGGCCTAATGTTTTTCTCTAAAACTTAAATTATTTATATAATATTCGTATTCTCAATTTTGTAGAATTCTTACAAAACATGCTGTTCTTTAGAATGCCTTGAAAAACTCAATACAATAATCAAGAACTATACTACGAAAGATCTTTCAGTAAACTTACTTAACTGCATTTAATGAAAAGTTCAGCTCATATGAAACTACAAATATGCAAGTGTAGGCTGTCGCTACTACAGAAGCCTAGGAACTTGACAATACACTTGACTCTTACCTCCACAAATGCAGGAAATCTTCCACGGACGTATAGGAAAAAAATGCAATCATACTTTCTCAATACGTGTATATACACTGACGTGCTAAATCTGCAAATCATTTCTTAGCGCATAGAATTAATAAGAATATCTCAATTATTTTTTAAAGAAATTCGAATATTTATAATATCTGTTTTTGATCGAAAGTACCGTTCGTCAATTTAGTCTCGTAGTTTGGAACATAAAATAACTAAATTACATCGTAATTATATTATATATATATATATACATCACAAGTCCTACCGATTCTCTTTCCTCGTCTACTTCAAGTAAATTGATTTAAATTCATGCCTGATTGAAGCGTCGTTTATTTAATTAAATAACGTAATCAATCTACGCATAATTTTTATGGCACAACTACATAAGCCAGAAACTTGTTAACAACATGTTATGAAATCACTTCCGCCTATGCTATGTTTGTGTATATCTTAAGTCGCGAGATATCAAAATATATTGTAAGGTGAGTAATAATTTAGTAAATGAGGCACATAGGAATGGAAGATAACTGTCAAGTCGCCACAACATGATCGCACAGGACCTTCAACATGGCTGCCGGCCACGACCACCTCGTCAACCGAGTCCTGGATCCTGAGGCCTGAACCTGTGGAAGATCTTTCCACACCCTTTCCAGAGAAGAACCACCTAATTAACACCTTATTAAAAATCGCTGTAATAAACTCAATATAAAAATCGGGTGAATAAAATGTACAATATATGCTTTTGGACAAGTTATATATGAGAAAGAAAGGGGATATAAGATCTCCGGGGTCTCCAGTTCGAATACTGACCTGAGCATTGAATCATTTTTGCTATGCCAGTACGCGAATTTCTGATTGATTACGAACTCAAATGCACCTGATATAAATTTTTATGCAATGCCCATCGTTTAGGCAAAACGTGGACCCTGAGTTCGAGACCCGGAATCATAAAAATTTAATTTTCTATCAGACTTTGAAAATAATCTGCTGTTTTTACCCAGTGATGGGATATTGTTCCACTAATGTATAACAAATATGAAACGGGAGTTTTAGAATAATAATTGAGGAGTCGGGGTGAAATAAGATGTTCGCAATTTTATTAAAAGCATTAATGTTTGAAGCTTATTAGCGAGGTTCATGTGCACATTTCTGACTGAATACGTACTTTTGATATAAATATTTAAACATTATTCAGTGGTTAGGCAAGGCGCAGAGTCCTGAGTTCATGACCCGAAACTATTAAAAAATTATTTTCAATAGAACTTAGAAAAACAATTTGTTGTTTTCACTCCGTAATAAGAGAATGTTTCAAGAATATACAACGAAGGCGAAATGCAAATTTTAGGAGAATAGTTCAGCAGTCGGACTGAACTACGAGGTTTGCAATTCGATTAAAAAATACGAGTTTTCCAAGATCATTAGCTAGGTTCGTGCTCGAGTTTCTAAATGATAAAATACTCACGTACACGCAATATATTAGCAATCAAGCAACATCCATCGGTTAGACATGACATAGGGTTCTGAGTTCTAAACCCTCAACCATAAAAATGGTATTAATATTCTAATGGACTTTCAAAAAATCTATTCTTTTATTCCACGATGGGAAAAGATTTCACGGATGTAAAATGAAAGCAATTCGTGTGTTTTAGAAGAATAATTCATAGGTGTACGAGGTTTGCAATTCGATTAATGGGGTGAGTTTTAGAAGCTTATTAGCGAGGTTGGTGCACGAATTTATGTTTAGTATTCATGTGTAACTAATACAAAGTTTTGAGCGATTTTCAAAGGTGATACATGGCTTAGGGTCTTCAGTGCAAAACCTGAAAACATGTAATTAACATGTTCTCTTGGATTTAGAAAATAATATCTGCTGCTTTTTCCAAGTGACGGGAGAACGTATATACAGAGATGTGACGCATGCTGATACCTTAGTCGATGTTCAGACGTAGATATGTTAACTTCGATTTGGATGCATTCTCTCGCTACACAGTGAAGGAGAACTGCGAATACGAAGGCCTGCCTTTGACATCTACGATCATGTAGCCACGACCTGCACCATCGCCAGCTAATTGTCATCAGTGTCGATTCTGCGAGACAAGTTTTCACCTTCGATCAAATTGCTCGTCGTAATGAGAGAACTGGCCTGCATGAAGATTGCTTTTCGCATGATGTGTCATTACGGCGGTAGTTATGCAGTTTATTCAAGGCGTTACATTGAAGAATCGCATCAATGTCCGCAAGGATTCGCATTTTGAGAGCCAGCAAGGTTTGCCGCCGATACTTCTTGCTGCATCAATGAGTACTGATCCCACATGCGATTATGACGAGACAGTTGATGCAAAATACTGAATAAGTGACTTGTGTCGTGCAGTAGAGTCGGTTCGCGCGAAATATTTAATTGCGAGATTTTCGTGGGAAATGGATTAACTTCAAAATAAATGATCATAAACCCTAATTACTGATGATGACCATGCCACTTCTGCTACAAAAAAAAGTAAACTCAATAAAGAATGCAAAAACAGGAGGTGGAGATGATCATGAAGAGAGCATTGATGAAAATAAACATGAAGACTGTTGATGCTGAAGACGATGACGATTTTCTCGAAGCTCTGACACACTTCTCCAACAGGTATGCTGCAACGAGAGGTATGCAGAAAGCAGAAAACGCTGAGAACAGTAGCTGCATATTTCCCTACGATCCAATTGAACTTGTTGGTAGACTCAGACAGTTGATCACTTTGCAACATGGTGGAGATTTCTCGCATATTAACGAGATTTCTTCAATCATTAGTGAACTGAAGGTCAGAGATTATATCGCATGATGCGACGAAGTGATTTCTTCTGGGATTGTAATGTGCAAAATATATCTTTTTATAAAATAATTGTTTCTTTGAAGTTATAGCTACTTATTTTGGCGCGGTGAGGGAAAAATTGTAGTGTGCAACGGAAGTTGCGCGCGCATAGTGTAACGAAATTTGACAGCGAACGTGGTAAGGTTATGACCCAACGCGCATGTGCGTATCGTCTAGCTATATACAAACACAAGGTATACAACATAGCACGTGGTTATATTAAAAACTGACAGAAAATCAGTTCATGTAATAAGCATATTAAAAAACATTTCATTTATATAGTATGAATTCCACTATAAAATGGGGCAAGATCTGAATTAAATAAGCGTGAAATGGTAACATACGTAACAAAATTTTATTTTAGTCACGCCACAGGAGTATAACTTCTAACGCGCGTACATAAGTACACGCAACCGGTTTTTTTTTGTGTCTCTTATCCTTTTTCCTCCTCACAGCTTTAAAGTGGTTCTGTGGGCACTTGACTATTAAAGTAAAGATCCTCGTACAGAATAATAATGAAGAATTTAAATGTAAAAAATACACGGATGATGGAGTGCATAGAATGCAGTCGTCAAGTACAAATGTGTGTAGACATTTGGCGAACGAATGTTTTTCTATGTTTATCAATCTTTTATAATCTTTCCGTCAATTTCCCAATCTGTCCAATAATCTTTCGTGAGGAGGATTCCTGAGGAGGAGGATTGAGGAGGATTGACTCCTGCAGACTGACTCCTGCATGCGATGTCTCAATGCCTGCACGCGATTGGCCAGCTGCAATCACGTGGCAACTCGGTGATTGGTTAGTCGATTTCCGCACAGATTCTTATTGGTGTAATATGATTGGTTCAATGTCAACATGACATCATGGGACCACCGAACCCTCATACGTCACCGAATCGCCTTGTCGTGAGATCGGGAGCCTAGGCTCCCATAACTCACAGGATGTTTGTAAAACAAATGCACCCCGACACATACTCAAATCACGGTGGGGCGCCGTGTAGCTATGTTTTGTTGGCCACCGGACCCGTATTAAGGCTGGTTATTGGAGTTGCATATTTTAAATTAAAACTATGTGTTTTTGTGCTCTGTGGGGGAGTGAAGCTCCCTTCCAGCCTCCCGGCTAGAGTGATTGTGCGTGTCGTGATATGTGTCTGACATGTTGATCTGTTGTGAGTAAGTGCGCTAATTAATTTCGCATTTTATGTGTGGGTGAGTCCCTAGTCTTCCGGGCAGCCCACGGGGTATGTTTCATCGTGTGGTCGCGTAGTGATATTGGAAATAAATTTTTTTTCTCTTCTATATATATAAATATACGCTGACGGCGCTTAGTCATATAAAGTTTTTTTTATATTGAATTAATAACTTAAAACAAATATATATAAATATATACATTTTCTTTTGGAATTTTTTTTTCCTTGGCGCTTGAGTTTATTCTCAGGCGGGGTATGTTAGTTGCTTTAATAGAAAGTACAAAGTAATGTATTCTAAAATTGAATTATTTTAGGTAGATTGCTTGGATATTTGTAAGTTTGAGTAGTTTTATTCTTATTCTTAGTCTGATTTATTTAATTTGAATTATGATAACATGTGAAAAATTTATAAGGGGGGGGGGTGATGTGATGAAATTTATTTTACCCAAGCGCTGAAGGTGCAAACCTGTTTAGAGGATAAAATTAATTGTATTCCAGAGGGACCTTTGGTACCAGAATCTATTCGGATGCTATTCATAGCAGGGCTGCCCCCTTAAGCTCTTCCGTACTGTGATGTTATCTTCTTCCCTTACTGTACTGCTATCTTCTCCCGTACTGTAATGTCATCTTCTTCCCGGCATGAAACAAACTACCAAGTCGGTGTGTCATTTTGGGTACAACATATATATATATATTATTTTGTAATGTATTTTCTTATTGTTTTAGTTAATTTTTGTTTTTTATAATTTTTTATTGTTATTATTTATTTTGAATTTATTTATTGAAATTATTTTGCTACTAATATTGCCCGATATGTAAAGTTTTTGTGTAATCTAAGTGATATATATATTGAATAAGATAATTATTATTATGATTGCATGTTATAGGTTGCCCCCTTGCTCACTCTTCCCTCGACGTGTGCGTGTGCCCCTAAGCCTGGTTATCGAGCGGAGTTGGGGCAGGTCTTGCCCGAGAACCCACGCAGTTGACCCCTGAAATAGTGCGCCTCTGTGTCTTCTTGTCTTGTTTGTGCGCCTGTGCTTTTACTGTGTAACGTGTTGCGGTTGGCGTAGTGTGAGTCGTGCACAGCTTGGGTGCAGTCGGCATGCGCAATCTACTGCTGCACGCTCTTCTGCGAGGCCGGCTGCTGCTCGACGCGTGCGCCGGACCGCCGATCCCGGGCCGTGTGCGGTAGCTCTAACAAGATCTGGCCGCGCTAGTTTGCCTTTAGATTCCACGAGTATCTCTAATAAGAACTACTCGGCAGTGCCGCTGCCTTGAATATCTCCAGGTTCTTGTAGGCGCGCGCTGCAGCTGCTGACATCTCGCCGGCTGCTTCCTGACAGAGGATTTCCGCCGATCTCTCATATGCTCCTGAAAGGCCGAGCTGTCGCGATAGCAGGAACCGAAGTTCCCATTACCTCGTCTAGCGGGCTTTCAACAACAATGCAGCCCAACAGACTTGGGTTAAATCATAGAGCCGGCGGCGGGCTGCTGTGTATATGTTTTAGCTGGGCTCCGGGCCCTTATTTGTAGCTGATAACTACTGTTGCTATCTTAATAAACGCATGTGTAGGTGTTATCGGCGAAGGAGTGAAGCTCCCCCACCAGTCTCCCGACAGGCGTGTTGTAGTGTCGTGATGTCTGTAGGACATGTTGCAGTTTTGTTTGCAAGTGGTTAGTTAAACTCGCGTGTAGTGCGTCGGTGAGTCCCTATAACCCGAGTCGCTGCTCATCGGCAACCCAGATTGTTCATCATCAGCCCTTACGGTGCTGCATCTCAGGGTCAGGCCTCGCTATTATTCTCCTGGTTATTTCATCGAGTGGCTTTTGTGAAAAAAATTTGCATCTTATTAGTATGCTTTCCTGGCACCCTATGTGCGAGGACTGTTACCAGTCCTGGTAAAAACTAGGGTTAACCAGTAGAGTTGGTGTTTCTACATCAGCCTCCCGAAGGGCATCATTTGTAGCTTGCCCTTAAAACTATAAAACCAGCCTTACAGACTTGAATCTATAATTTTTTAATTTTAAGAATGGTTATGTTGGTTTTTTTTTTAACATCTTTAAGTTTTTTTTTTTTTTTACGGCGGATGTTTGGCCGCGCGACCAGTTTTATTTAGATGGGTCACCTACAGCAGTGGCGCCATTTACGTCTTCAGGCATGACGTCAACAGCACCATATGCTTCTTCGGGTGTGAGCGAGTTTTACCATACCATTTTCGAGTACTAGAACTCGCTTAAAATACAGCTCATTGCATGCCTACACCAAGGAATGGTAGAAATTAAGTGACCAAACTCACTCGTTGCACATCTCTGGAGGCCGGTCGGCTCCAGATCCGATCCCGGATCCCGTTGTGTCCTAAGATTCCGGATTTTAATTATATTTTAAAATAATATTTGCATGTATTAAACATATTATTGGGATTTTTAGAATTTTTTTTGGTAAAGGGCAAAGGTCGCCTGGGTCAAGGTCAAATGTCAAGGTCACATTTATTAAACGTAGTGGCTAAGGTGGCTGACAGAACCAAGAGGGGACGGTCATATCTGACTTCGGACCTGGACCCTGTGTATCGAATTGGCATACCCTATATGTCTATATAACTAATATGGCCACCACTGCTCTGCCCTTGAAAAGAAACCTCCCCCCCCCCCGAATCGATGAAAAGAACTTTCAAGCCTTTTGGGGGGGGGAGGGTGCTTCTTTTTTGCACATGGGGAGCTTGTACATATTTTAAGGAGAAAAGGGAAATTTTGAGTGAAAAGGGAAATTTTGAGTGAAAAGGGAAATTTTGAGGGAAAGAGGAAATTTCGAAGGGAAAATAAAATTGATTTTGTGGGTAGATCGGGAAATTTTGAGGGAGAATGGCCGTCTTCTGACCGTAATGGTAGAGCATGAACAGCTTCGAGCTCCGCCGCCCTACTCCTTTGTGCCAAAAGATACGAAATTGTTGTGTTTACATGCATTTTTTATTTTCACCACTCACTTGCGGTTAACACATTTTTTCATAAAACGACCGCTTGACTACTTCAGTTTTGACGAAAAAATAAAATCACATTTAAGATCTTCGTGTGCACCAATAATCGAGTAGGATTCGAAACCATGAATTTCCGCTTTTTAGCCAACGATTAAAGATAAACTTACGGCAAAGTTTGGTGACTGCTTGATTTAATAAAAACTGAAGATTCACATTTAAGAGAACCTTGATTTCTATATGGTTATTATTGTATACGTCAATAAAAATACAAATATTTTGACGGCAGTTTTATGAGTTCCACGCCTACAATTATAAAATATTTTGCTGCTGTAGCTGTTATTGTATTTAAGAACACAAAAATTATTTCGAAAGAGAGCTCCACTTAGAAAACTACACATATTTATTAGGTAACATATCTCTCACAGGGTAGCCGACAAGAACGCTAACACATTCATTGTGCGTTGAATTTCACTTTGAGTGCGCTTATGAAGAAGACCGGAACAGGAGGAGAAGGATGCAGAACTGATAGAGAGGTACTGATAGAGAAAGAGGAAATGGAAATTGAAATATAAGTCTGTTATCAGGTAAAGGAAGAAGGGCAGAAAATACGGCAGCCAAGGTAAGGATGGGGGGTGAACAAATCCTTGACAGTTTCTTCCGAAGTATGGAAATTGAATTTTCAAAGAAATCGAATTGGCGTCGATGCTTGCATTTGATTGTTGACACCTATCCGTGCCTTATATTGTTGGCTGGATACAAAAGGGAGAAGTGGCGGGCAGAATGAGGGCCGTGAAGAAGGCGAAGGGGAGGCGGGGGTGAGGGTGGAAGTTGAGTCAGACAATGGCAGTTGGGAAGAGCAGCGAAGAAATAAGAAGAGAACGAAAATAAGCGAATCCCGGTAAGGAGAAGAGGTTCAGGAAGGTTAAAAAGGGAGGTAAAAGAGGCTAGAAGAAGGGAAGTGATGAGCAGACCTTCTTGACGTAATAGTAGTGGCTGGACGGAAAGACATTTTTGCCAACGGTACAGGAGCGACGTTGCCAGATATTTTTCACGTCATGAATGGGGAAAGGGTGTTAGTATGTAAAACGTATTCATACACTCTCAGTACAATGAGAAATCCCGTAAACATAATATATAAATGACGTAAATTTTCAGTACTTAAACACTTATTTTGTAAATAAGGCGATTACTGTCTGTTGTTTGACTGCAAATTATTTGTAACACATGTCACAAGTTGTCATGAGATCCACAAAGTGTTCGGAGTCATAACAGACTTACAATACTAATTTTGAAATGTTAGTGTTTTCTTATGAAATTGTAAAATGTTCAGGTTGCTGGCTGCAAGAGACAAATATTGGTTTTCTTCCTTTGTAGTGGGATGTGCTATACACTGTAATATTGGCACGAGCTTTTGCTGATGTGATCCCTAATATATTTGTACCAATCGCGTGTTATAAAACACCCAGTGTAACACTCTGTAGTATAGTTTGGATTGGGTAGGTAATTCTCTCTTTATTTCACACTTCAGGATTAGGAATAGGATTTTGTGGGTAACTGCAAGTCCGTGNATTGGGTAGGTAATTCTCTCTTTATTTCACACTTCAGGATTAGGAATAGGATTTTGTGGGTAACTGCAAGTCCGTGATAGGTGTAATGACACTTTCCTTTTTGTGTGGTGACACGGGCACTATAGAAATTCACATGAACACGCATAAAAATATTTCATTCAGAATAGAAGCAGGATCAAATATGATAAGACTTATAGTTGCCGCAGAACTACTGGGAATAAAAGAAATTGTGTTTGGTTTCAATCGGAATTTATTACTTAAGATGATGGGCAGAAAATTAATGCAAAGGTGGGGAAAGAAAAATTTAAGNTTGGTTTCAATCGGAATTTATTACTTAAGATGATGGGCAGAAAATTAATGCAAAGGTGGGGAAAGAAAAATTTAAGTGTTGACGAAATTAAACGAAAATCTCAATTAATACCTTTAATCTTAAGATGGAGTATCATTACTTTAAATTAACCACCATCCTTACAATGATTAATTAAGGGACTGAAAATCTGATATTATTAAATTAAAAGAAAAAACTTCATTGCTGCTTAATGATGTGTTATCTTTTTTCACGTTTCTAATACGTCACTACCCATTTCATTCAGGTTAAAAGGAAAGTTACTGATACTTGCAAAAATACTCAAAATTACTAAAAATCAAAGAAAAGTCAAAACTTGTTACTGTCAATGAATAATTCTCAGACTAACGATCTGTTCTCACGGTGCTCCGGCACTGGCGTCAGTCAGCGATGCTTAGGACCTCTGGTTTATACCATACTTCTAAAAATAATGGCCATCGCACTTGCAGCTGTACTACATCACAAAGAGAAATACTGGCTCTGCATTTTGAATGAGAGTTAGCAATAAGTAGACCGCTCTGGCTTGGTAGTTGCGTTGACCTCACCTCGTATGTCGAAGGCGTCATCGCCCCGACAATACGGCGCCTGGCGCAAAGCAGCGCCTCTCCTACAGGCGGCGTCTTCAAACACTCAGAAATTAATAATTCTTTGGCCTACGCTATCTTCCTAAACGTGGTGCGGCACTCCTCTTACTTCTGGAACTTGCAAATGAAACCTATTTTACGCTGGCGCCGGGGATTAACAAGATGAATCCCGGGGGTAGTTAAAACCGCGTCCGCCATAATCGAATGTCCCACCAGAAGTGTCACATCCAGCTTCCACCTCAAAAACACTTTCTGAAAACCTGAAAAACTTGTAAAAAAAAAAAATTAAACAAAAAAAAATTCCCTGAAAATCCTAAAAACAGAAAACACCAAAAATGTAACTAAAAAATTGAAAAAAACGCACATACACATGAAAAAAAATTCCAATACAAAAATGTCTGAAAAATAAAAAATTACATTTAAGATTGACATAATTATTGCAATTTCTAAATCTAGGAAATGGATGGGTGGATAGTAATTCACATAAAGTATTACGTCAAGTTAAGCAAAAATAAAGAAAAACCTATGAGTTGCGATTGAAACAAACTACTTAAAAATATATAAACATTAAGAGAAAAAGCAAACAAAAATAAAACGTTCAAGTCAATATTTACTGCAAACGAAACATTTAGGAAAATAATTTAAATAATAGTTTCATTATATTACTCTGGAAAGTTCGCGTTGAGAGAGATGGACGTGTGGTTTTTCCTTCTTTAAGGCGTGTCTGTGCAGCGACTTCTTTGAAGGACCGCTGTATCATTTGCCAGTCATGTACTGGAGTATAGCTCCTTCATGTTCATCATCTGCGCATGTCAGATGTTACTGGCAAAATTTGCATTTCGCCATATTTGAATAACTATAGTGGTATTTTAAAGTCAAACAGCAGTGATGCAGTTGAATTGAATTAAGTATTAAATTCTAATACATGCATTGTTAATTCTTCTGTAGTGAGCAAAATGAAAAAAAAAATCGACTGTACAAAATAAAATATATTGCTAATTAATAACATTTGGAAACCGATAACGTAATGACAAATTAAATTCCATTATTTGATGACAAAAATTGATATTGCTGCAAACGTAAACATCAGAATATTTATCGCAAAAAAAANATTAAATTCCATTATTTGATGACAAAAATTGATATTGCTGCAAACGTAAACATCAGAATATTTATCGCAAAAAAAAAAATAAACGTGGAATCCGTAAAGTCTACAAAAAGCAAAAATAATTTTCTTAATTTTTATAAGAAAATTAATTTAACTATTTTTGTTTAAGCGTTGAACAAGCTGAAACACACACCTAGACACATATNAATTTTTATAAGAAAATTAATTTAACTATTTTTGTTTAAGCGTTGAACAAGCTGAAACACACACCTAGACACATATGAGAATATGTGTGATTATACACATACACATTTCGTAGAATAAGCATATGTAATGCGGGGGGAATTCTGGCTTTTAAATGTTGATTGGAATGAAGAGTTAAGAGCAGATCCAGAAAGCACGTTTATCCCTATTATGAACTTGTATTCACTGCATAATCCCGCGTGCTACACCCACTGAGAGAGAGAGAGAGAGAGAGAGAAAGAGATGGTCGTCGTCCGGACATGTGATGAAAAGGCACTAACGTAATGGTTCGTGATCATGTCTAGACAGGAATCTGTTAACGGGCAGCGATTCGANTCGTGATCATGTCTAGACAGGAATCTGTTAACGGGCAGCGATTCGAAACCCAGGACGCTCAAGAGTAAATATTTATTTTCTTAAAACAAAATTAAAACCCGATGTCCGCAAGTCAATTAAAATACAAAAATACTGAGAAATATTCCAAATTTTTAAAGTAATTTGTAAAGCTTTTGAAAATTATTTTTTTTTCAAAACTAATTTTAAAACTTTAAGAAAATTACAGTTGTTCTATGGCCTATTGCTAAAATCATTGTCGGCATCATAAAACTGCAAGAAAGCAATTTATTTTAAGTGTCTCGTTTGATTTGCCTATTATTAGAGCTTAACTTCCACCTTCTTCACGTTGGAAGTTTATCGTAAAACTTGAAAAGAATCTACAAAAAACAAATACATTTTAAATTTTCAAGAAATTTATTTATGCATTCTAGTGACCTGAAAAATAGTTATTTTGAGTTCTAACCATGAATTCAAACGTGTTTAGCATTAACAAATTTTACACCAAATTATAAAATAAAATAATAATAATAGTGTTAATTTTATTTTAAGAATTAAGTTTCCCACTTATTTAAATTTTAACTGGAATAGTATTTGATACAATGGCACAAACATATAAAATGCCCAGTAAATACAGAAAATTATCGTGGACTCTTGAACTGACTAATCGTGGAGGTCTCGACATTTATACACAGCCACATGACGTGAAGTCTGAATATAGACGTTTTTCTGGACCGCGATTAAAGTATTTTCCTCCTTCACGGCTTGGCTTTCGCCTTACGTCTGTATCGTACGAAGAACGCGTATTTTCAATAGGCATTATAAAACCATCATTCACTTACCTTAATTCGAGGCTGGAAATTGTTCCTAGTTTCTGTGTTCATTGTAGATTTTGTCCATCTTTCTTCTTGTCCAGATTGTTGNTTCGAGGCTGGAAATTGTTCCTAGTTTCTGTGTTCATTGTAGATTTTGTCCATCTTTCTTCTTGTCCAGATTGTTACTGTCCACTCCTTAATTCGTGTTTTGTCGTCCTCCTTTGTTCTTATTTGATCATTTTTGTAATTTATTTTCTGAGATTTGTTTTGTTTCTTGGTTGAAATTATTTGTTCTTTGGCTTATTTTTGGCAGTTGATAGAATCCCTTTACGTACATAAAAAAAAACCTGAGATCCATCATCCAAAGAAAAATTGTTGAACTGTGGATTTTGAAATGCATCTTTATTCTCAGAANAAAAAAAACCTGAGATCCATCATCCAAAGAAAAATTGTTGAACTGTGGATTTTGAAATGCATCTTTATTCTCAGAATTTGGTGATTTACATTATATGTTCGGCTAAGATGAAAAACTTCATGCCATTGATTTCAGGCCACCTACGGAAGTGGGGGTTGTTATGCTAACAGAAAATTACCCGAAGTCTTGGACTATTTGGGACTCGGGCGTGTAACCTTATTGTTGCACAGCTACGTTCTTCATGAAGGTCCTGCCAAGGAGAATGTTTTTTCTGCTCTCAAGCAGGGTCAGGAGGGATCGAAGAGCCTGCCGCTGATTGGAGCAACCTACAATACTCTCTGTCTCGTGCAACTTGACAAGATTTTGACAGTTCGACGAAAGTAGCGCTAATGTTTACTTTTCGTTTTTGAATCTTTTCGTCATCAGCTGGTGTATCAAGTCGCAGATGTATATTTTACTAACACGCTCTCAGCTAATACACTTGCACTTGCCTTTGTAGTACTAAACAAAGTTTAAAGTATTTATTGGCTGATATCTGTCTAAAAAATTTGTAGATTATATTAGTAAAAAAAAAACCATACTATAAATTAAATATTTGTTAACTCTGTTTTAATTAATTAGATACAGTGAATTTGGGTTAACATTTACAAGACGGTAATTTTAGCTCTTATCACACTTATACGTTACAGCTTATATATTAAGACTGGAAATAAAAGTTATTCGGGTAACTTGATTGACAACGCACTTTCAGTTTCATTCGCCAACAACNATATATTAAGACTGGAAATAAAAGTTATTCGGGTAACTTGATTGACAACGCACTTTCAGTTTCATTCGCCAACAACTCACCAACGACTTTTGCAAAGCAGTTATTCTGCTATTACTGATACTAAACAGCTCGAGTTGAAAATACGNCAACAACTCACCAACGACTTTTGCAAAGCAGTTATTCTGCTATTACTGATACTAAACAGCTCGAGTTGAAAATACGTGGCGTGTAATAACGTAACATTTGCTTAAAAACTACCCACACGCGTACCACTTCCTTCTTCTTAATAATGCAGTACAACAAAAGAAGAAAAGAACAAAATAAATTTGTTATTTTATACAAGAAAGCTATTTATTTCTGGCTAGTAGTGTTCGGGAGCTAGCTGCCAGATGGCGTGGTAGGGCGTGTTGTGAGCCGAGCGTTTTTCTCAACAGATAGCAGCACTTTAGCCTGTCTCATGATCCCGTCTTTGTAAAAGCTCACTTTTCTCCTAATACTGGCCCGAAACGACACGAGTTAGAAATATATTTCGTCAATTTATTAAAAAATAATTCAACAATACCCTGCGTTGTTTCTGTAGGCTTTTACAATTAATATCAAGCATGTATGGAAGGCATGAACGGAGAGTGCGGATTCTCCCAATGTTTGAAGTCACGTTTCATTTGAATACGAACCGTTTTAATGTGCATTGGATCTTGAACACTTATACATTACTACTTTAGCACGAAGTTTAGTTTGTAACCCTAAAAACAGCTGTTTTGTGACCACATAACATAATATGTATTAATTAATCCAGGAACTCTTTCTTAGGCGCGTATTTCCCACTTGTATGATGTGCGTCGGCAGCAGAGTCAGAATAGCTAACGTAATATTAATTTTCATTCGTTCATGCATCAGTTGATACAGGGATATGTAAATTACACGTTGTTTGTTTCGTATTCTTTAAGTTGCCACTCGCTGTCTGTCATGATCTTGCCATGTTAAATAAGACAGAGAATACCCCAGGGGCATAACTTCCGTTTCGGCCAGTACGAAGTGTGATGGAAAATGATAACAGGAGTAGCTGATAGAACCGACACTCCAGGGTAATGCCTACCAGCCCCACTCACGACAATATCTTTTACGTGGAAACATAAACCCTAAAATATAAACTGTTGAAACTGCTCCGAATCGGTAAATCCGACTACACATCTGATGAAAGTGCTCCACTAGAGACGGTAAATTTCCGCTTGTTATTCTAGTCGGCCATATTTACTGATATCTGAGTGATTTCTGCTATTTATATCGAATTCCACAGGCCCGGCACTAAAACCACTGTGCATTCCACTGATTCTTCAGGAGATAACTTATAAACTAAAATTTTAGTAGGAATAATTTCACTGGTTTAAACAGCTGATTCATATCTATAATGTACCCGCATGTCATAATGTACTGGAGTCGACCTGGAGACGTGAGCGGTGACAACCTGAGTGAACCGTGAAGGCGAGTTGGCACGTTGGTAGATCACACCAACAAGAGAGAGAGAGAGAGAGAGAGCTGAATATATTTCAGTGACGCTCGTCAACACATCACCAGAACATCTGTATTATTTGCGCTCCCATAAATACTGACTTCGTTTGCTTTACCAATTATTCGCCAGGAAGCGAGTTTCGTTCCTTTTAAAAATCAGCTACGGTATCACTTGACTGTGGTTTCCCATTAATATTTTCTTCATTTCCTTTATCACTGAATGTTTATTTCTATGCATATAACAAAGTTCCTATTTACTTCAATAACTTACAAGCCTTATGGTATAAGCAGTGTCTTACAATGAACCATTTCAATTCTATAATTTCCAGAAAGCACACATTGTAAGAAAACCATCGTCAAATAGCGCAACCATGTCAATTACTATCGTTCTATGTAGAAACATATTTGTAGTACAGTAAAACATATTTTTATAGTCTATTCGTGGTTACGTCGCACTTTTTGAATAAAACCTTTGAAAAATTTATCCACGTATTTCATGCTTTGTTGTTTTCTAAATATATGTCTAGTGTTGCAATCGTTTCATATTTGTATGAACATAAAAATACCTTATGATTGGTTGAATTCATATTTTACTTATATTTCATCTATAACTTATAATATTTAATATACAATTTGCACGAATAAATACAGGGAGAAAATAGGTCTGTTGTTAATACCTAGTATGAAAACGTTCTTATGCACAATATTATTACAGTGAATGCGCACGAATTCTCTGCGTTGTCCCTTTCACATAATTTTTTTAGACTCGGTTAGGCTTTGTTCTCATGAAGTGGAGGAATATCGTGGAAGTAAAACTTCAGCAGCGGTTCAGAAATGTTGGAAGTAAACGTGAATAGACTGTGGTTATTGATTAAATATACATATATTTAACTTATATAAGTAATAACTTTCATGGCTGAAATAAATGTGCACAAAATAAACTCTTGCTAATCGATTTTTAATTACATTGAAATAATTTATATAATTCTAGCAACATATTTCAGCGTTACAAAATACAAGCAATCTTCTTTCTTAGGTCTCATGAATTGCACTTATCCGACACTGGTGGTAACGCCAGTATTACTTCATTACGAGTTCTGCATGTTGGACATTCAGTTGCTCTGCAAAATTCGAAGCCACTCGCCTTCTTCCTTAACCTAGAAGCATCATCTCGTATTGCAGCTATGCTGGTATCCTTGGACACCACGCACGTAACTGCAGATTATGTCGCCATTGCCTGAGTGGGACAAGTCGAGATCGGCAGAAATTCCTTCGGGCAGAAAACGCGGGTAACACAGAAGTGGCGGTAGGCTATCTGGTTGGCTGTTGGTGCTGCCCGCTGTGATCTACTGACGTGTGGGCGAGCAAGCATGGTCGTGTGCGTGGCAGGAGCGTGGCTTGTCGCCTTCACCGACATGCCTGAGCGTGCGTGCCGACTTAGGCGAAGGCTGACTGTTCCCTCTCCGAACCAACGACAAATCGGGTTAATCTCGTCGAGCTAATGCCCCGAGGTCGGTTGTCATGGCAACCGGCGAGCTTTCCTCCTGACAAACGACTCTCGCCCACCGCCTCATTATTCACAAACAACTCCGTCTCCCGACGCCCCTTTCTTCACTCTTCCTCACCCCTCCCCCCTCCCTAAGTAAAGTGTAGGTGATAAATAGCCCGGAATGCGAGATACATTTGTGCCCGTTGACGGGATTCGGGAACTGTTAACAATGGGCCAGCCAGAAGCCTTCCTGCCTCTGTGACGGATGTCGCCACGAAACACAGACTTTGTGCGGCCGCCTTGCTTCGGCGCGAATCTGGATCGACTGTGACGTCTGTGAGAATGAATCTGGTCAATATGCTTCAGCTTCTTTTAGCCAAATGCAAGGAATGCACTTACCGTCCCTCTTAAAATATATTGCGCTTGGCTAATGAAACTTTCAAATTCGTTACAAGCAGTTGACTAATAAATGAACTCTGAACCGTACAGGAATTAGAGGGGTTCGAATCCCGGTCCACCCAACCTGGTCATGTTTATCATGGTTTCTTGATATCACTCTAGGTGAATGCTGGGACGGTTCCTCGCCACACGCCATGGCCGATTCCTTCTCCGATCTTCCTTCTCTGAGCAACTTGCTCCGTCTCTAATGACCTCGCTGTCGACGATACTTNTCTTCCTTCTCTGAGCAACTTGCTCCGTCTCTAATGACCTCGCTGTCGACGATACTTTAAGGTCTATCTACCTTTACCAAGTGTTTCCTATGTTATGAGCCTGGCACCTCCACCATTTGTTATGAGGCTGGGTGGCTCATAACACTCTTAGGAAAGGTTAAGATGAAGGAAAACAGGATAATCTCAGATAATTAAAAGGATTGTTTAANTTTAAGGTCTATCTACCTTTACCAAGTGTTTCCTATGTTATGAGCCTGGCACCTCCACCATTTGTTATGAGGCTGGTTGGCTCATAACACTCTTAGGAAAGGTTAAGATGAAGGAAAACAGGATAATCTCAGATAATTAAAAGGATTGTTTAAATTGATTAATATAGACTTTACTTGTTATAAAGTGGAAGATTATACAATGCTATTCAATTAAAGTTAAGTCCAACGGGAGTGAAAGGGAAGGACTTAAGGAAGGTTGTGAGTAAGGAGGAGGATCACTTAGAATGGAAAGGAACTTACCCCAGCCTCGCACCCGGACCCTCTGGCGGAAACGGCCCAAGGAACAGCCGCGGTCTTGTCTGAAGTTCGTAGGAGACGACGACCCCTCTCGGCCGTAGACGCCTATATTACTCTTCTCGCCCCACCACGTGACTATTGACGTACTGTGATTTGATTGGCTCCCCTTGCGCGTCGGCGGTGGGCTCCTCCGCTGCTCTTCTTAGGTAAAATGCTCTGAGATCAGCACTAGCTCAGCGGATCCCCTGTTACCAGGCGTCGTGTAGTTCATTCTCCCCTGATTGCTGCAATCATTCTCAGTCTGCCGTTTTGATATTCCAGCACTTCTGAGNTCGTGTAGTTCATTCTCCCCTGATTGCTGCAATCATTCTCAGTCTGCCGTTTTGATATTCCAGCACTTCTGAGGCATCTTTGCGCCATTGTTATACCGTTGCTGAATTCGGTTCCGGCCTGGTGCTGATGAACTCTGTGGCGTTGCTTAGTTAGGCATTTCACACCGGGACTTAACCGTAACATCTGCCAGTGATGGAGTCAATTTTCGACGCTCAGACATCTCCTTATATGATCGTGACAGAGTTCGTGTTTTGAGTACGACGAAGAGTCTAAATTTTTGTATTATATTCAGGATTGATAATATGTTTGAACACATAAGCGAACACAAAAATAAGGGAATTTATTGAAGCACTTATCAATATTATGTGTAGTAGTAAAATACATTGTAAACGGGAACTACGTATTTCTTACTGGAATTAAAACAGGTACCAAGTTGTGTTATCGAACTGTTGGTACAAGAGTTTAAGCAGACCGCAAACTGGCGTTCTCAGATGCAGACGGTGTGCCGAACAGCAGTAGGAGGGACAACATAGAGAGGGTATGGTGTGTTCTTGATGTAAAATTCGTATACAATCGAAGGAAATTGCTCAAAAATACACAAAAATAACGTCAAGATAGCACTGAAAGCAGACAAATACAGACGATGATGTCTCAAGTTCTAAGGCAGAAGATAAGATAATGCGAAGATGTCAAGCAGTTCTTCAGTAGGCGACGTACACGAAGTGCAATGCGACGAGAGTATTGCTATTTGGGTCTAGCCACCACACGACACAGCTGAAGAAAAGCAGGCGACATTGCCGATGACCTCTGAAAGCAGAAATAAGGACGGACATGTAACGATACACCATATAACAATACTTAAATATTATGAGGATGTATTCCTGAAGGCCTGTGAGATACGTCTTATTGACAGTGCCCAGTAAACTGCCCGATTAGCTGAAGGAGGAAACATAGATGTGTTCCAAGGATTAGTGGATCTGTGTCCTCTTCACAGAGAGGGCAGGTTAAGAGAGCGTGGAACATGGACTTACTTCTAACAAGCCAGCTGTAACCCACAAAAATTTGGACACCAACATAGAGGGTCTAACAAATGGCAATGCTACATAATTGTTTTCACAACTTTGTGAGCAAATATTTATGCATTTATTTTGCATTATGTCTTGTGATGACTCGTAAAATTTTGGACGGAGAAAATAGTTCGGCAGGAACACATAAATTTGGCAAGATATTTGCTCACAGCGTTGGTAAAAACTNATTTTGGACGGAGAAAATAGTTCGGCAGGAACACATAAATTTGGCAAGATATTTGCTCACAGCGTTGGTAAAAACTATCGTGCATGATTGCTCTTTCTTCGCTTTACTTAACTGTTAAGAGTTAATTTATGGCCAACCCATTTTAAGTCTCCGCAGTTACTTTTGTCGCCTTCAAATACGGCGAAAGCGAGTGAGTAGAAGGAGTCCAGTTACTGTCGTTAGAGAGGGAGATAAAGATGATGGTGTCACTAAGCCAGCAACATGAGGTAACGCCGTTCGCCAATCAGCGCCTGGCAACTCACTTGCCAGCGGGCAGCCCAGCCAATAGGGAATCTTCAGTAGTGCGCAGTAGCCAATCAGAGAAAAGGCTTGTTTCCAGAGACTTGCTTGGACAAACAGCGAATTTGTACGTTCATATAATACAGGATGAATATGAAAGAATACCCCAAATTTGATGGGCTATAATATCAAAACCAAACAACATACAGCCTTAATTGACCAATCAAATGAACCGTGGAACAGTGAAGTTTGTTTACCATACATTCATTAACGTTCAATGTGACCACCACGAGCGGCTCGAATGACATCTAAGCGATAATCAAACTCGTTCCACACTTTTGTCAGCATATCCAGTGTTACAGTTTGGATGGCGTCCGTAATTTTCTCGTTTTGTGGTCGTCAATGTTAGCTGGCAATGGTGGACGAAATGCTTGATCCCTTCTGTACCCCCATAGAGAAAAATCGCACGGGGTGAGATCCGGACATCTTCGGGGCCAGTGATGAAGAGCCTAGTCTCCAGCTGCTCCTCGGCCAATCCAGTGTTGCGGCAACGTATCGTTCAGGTATCCGCGAACAGCTAGGTGCCAATGGGGTGGTGCACCATAAAGGAAACATCAGACCATCCCCTTCACATTGACGTGTCGAATGCGAGCTCGCTACCCCCTCACCGCCTCAAACCGAGAGTTACGAACGCCATCCAAACAGTAACACCGGACATGCTGACAAGAGCGTGGAACGAATTTGATTATCACGTAGATGTTGTTCAGGTAGCTCATTGTGGTCACATTGAACATTTATGAATGTATGGTAAACTAACTTCACGGTTCATTTGATTGGTCAATAAAGGTTGTAATGACCTTTGGTTTTAGATATGCCCATCAAAGTTGAAGCATTCTTTTATACTCATCTTATATCAATTGTTATGGCATTTCACTTGTGTATACTTACCTATTCTGTGGTATCATGCTAGGCAGTTAGCTCACGTACACCCCTCGTTGTGTCTGATGTTAACATTCTCAGCCTACAGTAATGCCGCCCTCCATAAGAACATCATTCCCAGCCTACAGAGACGCCGCCCTCCAAAAGTACATCCTTCCCAGCCTACAGAGATTCCGCCCTCCATAAGTACATCATTCCCAGCCTACAGAGATTCCGCCCTCCATAAGTACATCATTCCGAGCCTACAGAGATGCCGCCCTCCATAAGTACATCAAGCTTTTTAAAAGAGGAATGTACGCTCATTCCCGATTTGTGGATGACAACGCTTGGCCACATGAGGCTGTTTTAATATACGAATACACTCAGAAACCAATGAAATCTAGTGTTTTGAATGACCGGCCAGATNCCTCCATAAGTACATCATTCCCAGCCTACAGAGATTCCGCCCTCCATAAGTACATCATTCCCAGCCTACAGAGATGCCGCCCTCCATAAGTACATCAAGCTTTTTAAAAGAGGAATTTACGCTCATTCCCGATTTGTGGATGACAACGCTTAGCCACATGAGGCTGTTTTAATATACGAATACACTCAGAAACCAATGAAATCTAGTGTTTTGAATGACCGGCCAGATNGCCACATGAGGCTGTTTTAATATACGAATACACTCAGAAACCAATGAAATCTAGTGTTTTGAATGACCGGCCAGATTCTTCGACCACAACTTTAACAAACATGCTTGGCACGCACTGTATTGTGGGCCTTTTAGTATAAAAAAACCACCAAGACGATTTGTGTAGCTCTGTTGTGGGAATGAGACACAGTACTGGAACAGCAACTTGAAAATCTTGTTCTCATCACGAGAGCCCACCTAGGCGATCCGGGTTCGATTCCGGTGGGTTCGTCCCCGGATTTTTGCATGTGAGAATAGTGCCAGACAATACCGTTGGTCGGCGGTTTTTTTTTCGGGGATCTCCCGTTCCCCCCGCCCTTGCACACCGGTGCTGCTCCATACCTCACTTCACGCTCATCAGCTCTCAAGACCTCGATGTTAAGAGCCACCCAAATGTCTTCACTCATTCATGAGAGCCCTTTATACCAGATGTGTCACTAACCGAGGTGACCACATTTTACGCTGACTTTTCACAACATTTCCTTACTTCGGTAGTGTGGCATATACGCAGAGTAGATACCTATACAGAGACAAATTTGTGAGGCGGATATTGTGATGCGGTCGTACCAATTCTCTGATTGATTGCGCGAGGCTCTGGGAACGGGCCTTGTGTCTGGTTGGCCACTGCGTGCTGTGAAAGATTTCCTGTTTTGGTTGGGCTGACGAGTAGATTGCCAAGCGCTGATTGGCTAACGGTTTGCCAGCATTATCCTGGCCAGTGACGCCATCTTGCTGTCATTTGAGGATGGAGGTAGCCTTTCCAGCGGTCTGAATACCCAAGTACTTTATGTTCTATCGGACGTTAAGTCGTCTATTATTGCCACAAGAAATCTTGTCGGAAAGGCGAGGAAAATACGTTGCACATGTCTTCTGATGTGGCGCGGAGATAAATTGGTTCAGTTATTTGCGAATCATGTCAATCAAAATAAACATATTCATATTTACCCAAAGTGTTGGACATGAGTATTTAATGACCTGAAGTTTCATTTCCTATTAAAAAAATTTACGTTGCCTGTCCCCGTTATTCAGATCATTCATAATTTTTTGAATAATCTTTAAATGCTGGCATCTCATATCAGTAAAGTTAAATCAGACGAAAGAAATTTCATTCAGGTATAGTGTATATGTGTGTTTGGAGTACAGCGGGCAAAAAAGGGCACGATCACTTATTTACGACGTTTCAACTTCTGTGTAAATGAACATAGTTGCGGAAGTAATTATATTCAGTCATTGCCAACTGTAGGTGAACAGACGTTATTGAGACTGCTTAAAGCTATATTAATTTTAAGATATGTAATTACTTTTTTATTCTGTTACTTACGAGAGAAAATTTATTTGATAAAAACTCGAAGTAGTTAGCGAAGTTTTTCTAAACTTGAAGGAAATCACTTCCATTACAAGCTCTGCAGGTGACCGCAAACGAATTTATTTCTCAATCAGTAGTAACTATAAATGTTGCGATGCTTGTTCCTTTCCTCATTAAGTTGTTTTCAGTGATTATATATTCTGAACGAGTAAGGCGTTCCTGGTAATCACCTTGCTGTATACGAAGTAAATATTCCATGTTACAGAAAATATATTTTTTTATAAATAATTTTTTACGTGTTTGCTATTACAGCAGTGGTCTTTTAAAAATAGGTTTGAATTTGTAACGTTCCTTCACTTAATTTTCTTTAAGGACTTTTCTCCCTGGCATACATATACGTTTGACTTCGAAATTTAAAATTCAACTCTTTTAGTGGAGAATTTCTCTCTAGAATAGAACAACTTACGAACAACCCAATTCACAAACTCGATTAAAAATATTATCGTCTTGAGCTACCCGTCTGTGCCATGAGGGGATTTGAAACTGAGAGAGTTGACTATAGCAATGCAGTTGGTAGTGAGCTGTCGTCCTGCGCAATTGATTCTGGGCTCGAACCCAGGACATGGGAAGTCGGCGTGCATTTCCATTCAGTTGATTGGTCGTGGAATGGCCTCCAGGTACCGCAAACGCACAGGCCCGAACAATGGTGGCACTGGCTATCAAGATGTCGGAAGGTCGTCTGCCAATCGGAGCCTGTTAACTGACTTACCAACCAGCGGCGCAGACAATAGAGAACATTTCCAACTACAAGTAGTCAGCCAGACACAAGACCCATTCCAGAGTCTCGTGCAGCTAATCAGAGAAGGGCTACGTCCATCTAAGGAACAGCAACGCCATTTCACTTCTGTATAGATAGTTAATTTGGCTTTCAGGTAGCATTCCGCTCACGCATAGTCTGCTTATATCGTGTGATCTAGGNAGGCTACGCCCATCTAAGGAACAGCAACGCCATTTCACTTCTGTATAGATAGTTAATTTGGCTTTCAGGTAGCATTCCGCTCACGTATAGTCTGCTTATATCGTGTGATCTAGGCTGTTAGCTTTTAGTTTCATGCGTCGATCTAGCAGAAGTGTGAAATCGTTAGGAACGTTTATAACTTAGTTATGGGCCTCTCTTTACTTCAATGAGTAAAAAAAAAATTGAACCAACCATACTTACTGGACGTAAAATAAAAATAATAATGTTAATACGCTGTTAAAATGTCGAATTACTTTTCGTATATCATTTCCAACTATACTAAGGGCATAGCAGCCAGTGTNGTATATCATTTCCAACTATACTAAGGGCATAGCAGCCAGTGTATCAATTTAAATAAGTACATTAAAAAGTTAATTTTTTTAAACCGTTGATTTCGTAAGCTCTTAATTTACAGATAACAGCACAGATAACACAAATTGCACGTATCCAGCGAACAAAAGTAATGAACGGAGACCCGAATATATCGTGAGTTCTTTTGACTGCTAGGATAGACTTGACAGATGTGTATACACCTCAGTTGCTGTCATTTGTTCATTGCCTGGTGAGGATCTTGGTCGTACGTTGTCAGCTCGGTCTCTTTGTATACGTGTATAACTGGTTCACAGTCCTGCGGGGCGTGTCAGTAAAGGAGTGGACCAATCAAAGCAGTAGTAAGAAAGTGCCCATTTTCGAAGGCTACCCTAGCACCACTTGAATTCGTCGAGACTCCCGTGTCTGCAATCATCGCCGACTTTACTAGGAGAAATCCAGTCAGTGCGTTGGTTGGAATACACGTATTGAGAAGAAGGGGAGTTTTTCAAAAGTTGATTTCAAAGCTGGTTAATTTCCGGAGAACAAGAAGTATCTTTAACGCATCCATTCGGCTAAAAAACGATAGTGAATATACACAAGTTTAGGGCATCACAGCGTGGTGATGGTGACGTATCATCAGTCGGAGCCAGGTCACAGAAAGTCTCTCCTCGGCCCAGCTAGCTCGAGAGCGGTGCCGGAGTGCTGGTGTTTGGAGACGTCTTGTTGGTATGCCACGCCAAGTGCGAGAGCTGAACACTCGCCTTCTGTCCTCCGCCGGGCGTGCCCAGGTCCGGCCGAGACAGCTACGTGCACGAGTTGACAAGTGCCACTACCAACTCCCCTCTGCCCCGCAGCGGTTCCCACGCTGATCATGATCGCAGTATGGCGCCGGAAATACTTCAGGAGTTAGCAGGTGGGGCGTGCGCGAGACTCGAATACAGCGCACCGTGGTCGTCAATTTACGAGCTGATAAAACGTGGTCGGGTGTGCGAACAGCCGAAAATTTACCCCCTCTCTTGTGCATCCCCCTCCACTTCTTCTGACCCACATAGTGAAATGCCTCCCCTTTCGCAACACCTTCCACAATCTTCGGCGTCACCGAAGCCCCATTCGACTGCTCTCTTTACTACTGCGCGAACTACCCTCGTTCAAGCGCGGGAGGTGCTTGGTGTGAAACACCTCCTACTTTTCTTCCAGCACCCCTCCACCCCTTCGCCTACCACGCCGTCGCAAGGCCACGTCGTCTACCCACTATAACACTGACGACCACAACCTTCAGTGCTCGAACTAGAAATTCTTACCGTCCAAGTTATTTTCTTTTATACTCGCGGGGCAAATGATATTCTCTGGAGTGGACTATGCGCGCCGAGTGCTTTAATAAAGTACTTCGTACCTCGTAACACTTTTTGTTGCCTCGTAAAATCTTGCGGCTTCTCCACTTTACTCGCATGAGGTTGCCCTGGCCGAAATGCGCAGCCTGGCCTTCCATGAAAGCTTCATTGACCGAACCAAAAGTTTCCATCGATACGTACTGCTTGCAAGCGTCCTGAATTCCGGACGACGTGATTTACCTTTCCTCATTTTACTAGGACAGTAAGCTGAAGCTATTCTGCTTCCGATTTTCTAACGGCGTAAGGGTGAAAATATGAACAACAATATAACATATATTGTCTAACAGNAGCTATTCTGCTTCCGATTTTCTAACGGCGTAAGGGTGAAAATATGAACAACAATATAACATATATTGTCTAACAGGTCGAAATATTCTTCATTGCCTTCAAACTGTTTTTTAAGTGTAGAATAATAAGGAAATACTTCTTCANGTCTAACAGGTCGAAATATTCTTCATTGCCTTCAAACTGTTTTTTAAGTGTAGAATAATAAGGAAATACTTCTTCAGGGGATATTAGTTTCTTGAGTTAATGCATTGATTGCAGCAGACTATCGCCGTACCTCTTGAACGGTAAAAACGCTTTTGTCGCTACAATTTTGTTTCCGCAAGAGTTTCTGTGTTCTTTATTCCCAAGGGAATATTTTGATCTAAGAAGTGAAGACCACGGGTGATTATGATAGTTAATAAGGGTAATAATATCGTTAGTTAATTTAAATCGCTGGGTGATAAAATTAAATTAATGGCTGGCCTATTGTTTTGTAAGTTCCAGGCCGTTTATGGCTGCAGAACAGAAAAAATACAACAGAAGAATGTTTTTGAATATCAATTTATACATATATTTTTTCAATAATGTTTCAGTATTAATAACAATGTCAAAAAATAAAACAAGGAGTTTCTTATAACTAATGAGCCTACTTTCGCCTACAAAGGTGCAAATAAATTTTAGTGAAGTTCTTGAAAAATTCAATTGTAGGTAGTCGTTGACGTCTCATTGACAGCAATATCATTAGAGATGAAACCAGGAACATGCGAGACATTACAAAGACAATGAAAATTGGGTCATATCTCGGAAACAATTACATCTATTTAAACCAATTTTTGTATGTTGCCAGCGCAAGCTGTAAGCATTGAATTCAGATGTGAATATTGTTGTTAGTAAGACATTTTGGAAGATAGCATAACATGACAAAATAAACCTTTTACGTTATATCTCGAAAACTACTCAAATGTTTTTTCTCCAAATTTGGCAAGTAAGTAATTCTACGATTTGCCAGGTAAACTTAGGCNCTCGAAAACTACTCAAATGTTTTTTCTCCAAATTTGGCAAGTAAGTAATTCTACGATTTGCCAGGTAAACTTAGGCAATAGGACTTAATAATACACTTATTTTAAAAATGGTGGCCATACAAATATTTTAGGCTTACTTGCTATAACTACCATTCCGTTTTGTTAATTTCTACCGCATTTTGTACGCTGACGGTATGTATTAAAAGCATCATATAAGCCAAAGAACAACAACTTTTGACGGCCATTTCGAAAGATAGACCTGCATGTTAAAATAAAACGTTACGTTATATCTCAATAACTACTGAACCAAGATTCGCCAAATTTGGCACATAAGAAATACTATGATAGGCCAGGTAAATAAGTAATTAAACTTTATTTTGCACTTATTTTCAAAATGGTGGCCATATCTATATTTTCGGTTTATTTAGTAGAACTACACTACCATTTAACCAATTTTAACCAAATTATGTACGCTGGCAGTATCTTTTACAAGCATCAAATAAGTAAAAGCCAATATTTTCCCTCCATTTTGTAAGATAGTGCTACATGCTTTAATCAAAATTTTGTGTAATTTCTCGAGAAACAAGTGACTGGTTCTTACCAAATTTGGCAATGAAGTATTACTGTCGCAGTTGATATGTAAAATATGTTTCAAGTAAGTCAGACACTTTTTTTAAAATGGCAGCCATTGATATGTTTGAGCATAGAATGCTATATCTTAAAAACATGTAAACAATTTCAACTAGACTTTGTATGCGGTTAGTATATATAGCAAACATCAAATGTGAATACATTGAGCCTCTTCTGTCCTCCATTTTGTAAGATAGTGCCACACAAATAAATAAAATTTTATTATATGTATCGGTAAACAGTTTTCCCATTCCTACCAAAAATATCAAACGAGTAGTACTGCAGAAGATAATGTTAACTGACATGTTTTAGTAAAGTCAGACACTGCTTTTCAAATGGCAGCCTTATAGCTATTTAAATTTAGTATGTTATATCATTGAAACAATGCGATTAATTCCAACGAATGTTTGTATGATGGCTGTATATATTAAAACAATCAAATAAGTAGACACAAAATCTCGTTTGTCCACCATTCTGTAAAATAGTATCACTTGACAAATATAAATTATGGATCTTTGAAAAAATAACCGATTTATTGTTAATTTGGCGAACAATTAACACTATGACAGACTATTTAAACTGATAGGTGGTCATACATACATACTAATTTCAAATTGNAATTTATTGTTAATTTGGCGAACAATTAACACTATGACAGACTATTTAAACTGATAGGTGGTCATACATACATACTAATTTCAAATTGGTGGCCATATAAATATTTTCAGCTACAAATTTTTTATCTACAAAAATGAAAAACAAATTTTAACTGATCTTTGTATTTTGACAGTATCTCTTGTATCCACCAAAACTGTAAATGGAAAGTCTCATTTTTCCGCCATTTTGTAAGACAGGCCTACGTGAAATAATATAGTTTTAATGCCACATCTCAAAAAAATATCAACAGATTTCTTTCAAATTTTGCAATAAAGTTGTACTGTGGTAAGCTATTTTAATTTATATGTATTGACGAGTGACGGTTTAGGAATAGTAGAGCGACGCTGGCCCACAACCACCCCCCCCCCC
>NQII01001360.1:169541-220481 GCA_002778355.1 Clitarchus hookeri
GTGGAGATGAGAATCTTAGCGCAGGCTGATTGCAGTTATTTTAACACTTTCCTGCCTGACTATTGCTTGGGATCGCCTGCTTGTTGCATCATTCCATCATGTGTAGGATTACCAGCGCCATAAACCAGACAGACGGCTTTATTCAAACCGTTGACGAAGAGGAACTGTGTGATTATCATAGCTCAGTCAATATAATAATGCTGTGATAGTTGTAACTCGAATACGCATTAAAAAACAAAAAATAAGTTAAAATATTTGGTGTCTACAAATTTAATGATAATACATTTTATATGACGTGCAAGTATGGACATATAATTATCCTAAATCGCTACCAATATAACAATAAATTGCGTCAACGTATGACACAGTATATCGAATTCATTGTGTGCGTTATTATCTTTTTATGAATTTGTTTATTTACAGACGTACTGCTCATGATCACCAACAGAGAAGTCGAAAACTTTATCACCGAGGAATCAGTAGCACGGTCGGTTTACACGTCAATAGAAAATCTCTCGTATTCAGTAAGTAAATGAAAAAGGGTGTCATTTCAGTGAATTTCCAGGGAAAGTGTTTGAAAGTAACTGCTTTGTCAGTCAGACTTTCGTACCAAGCTGGAAAAGATTTTTTCTCTTTGATTCAGGTCTATAGTAAAGGCAGATAAAATTCCTGTGTAAATTGTGGTACCGTAATTTGTGATTAAGTTTGTTATTGCAAACACTACAAATAGAACCTTCCATAACATATTGCCTAATTAGTTTCCTTACTACATATAGCCAATTTAACTGCATTTTGAGACATATCTGATAAGAGAAAATTCAACGAGACCGAAAGCAACATATCACCTTTAATTTCTATGGAATGCCTCAAGATTCTCATATGTGAGCTAAGAAACTTAACTTGCACAACCTTACAATACTGTATAGTGGGTGGAATGTAGTGTTATAGGCTATTCGCGGTTTCTTCACACTTTTCGAAAGGAAGTTTTGAAAAAACTCCCTATTTATGACGTGTTTGGCGGCTTGATAAATATGCCACGTCTCACAAGTATTGTATACTAGTGTTACCACAAGAATAACTTATTTGCGGATAAATAAAAATAAAAATTATATTTTATTTATATATAATAATATTTTATTTATGATTAACATTAATATAAACAGAGAGAAAATTGCTGTGTCCGAAACGCCTAATATTAAATAGTTCGTATGCAAAAAATTATTAAACTAAGTGCGCAGAAATGTGTTGCGTTGTACATTTGGATTCATTTTCTAGACTCGGATAAGCTTTGTTTGCATGAGGTGGAGGAATATCATGGAAGTAGAACTTAAGTAGTGCTTCAAAAAAATTGGAAGTAATCGTGAATGGACTAAGCATGTTTGCTGATCTGCGTCGCTTTCCTTGCCCCTTCCCGCTTGAGCTAGCGAAGGAGTGTGTAAAGCCAGGACAGTAACGCGAGAAGCGTGCGGAGATTTACAAAGGCAAGCCGCCACGCGTACCACCATTGCCACGCAAGCCTGTCAGGACACATTCGTTCCTGACCTTCGGAGGATTGAATTCCTGTGGTTAACTTTGAAAGAATGTTCTGGCCATTGCCCTAGCCCTTCTCAGCTAGACTCGAAATGCTGGGAACCTTCTAGATCGACCCATCGAGACTACGGAAGCTGCGAAGGGCCTCCGAGCCGACAGTTTAGAGTTTGGAGGACTGTACGACCATAAGCGCCAGGTGTGCGAAGACAAAGAAGCGACGAGCGAGCAGAGCGTCAAGTGGCGGCGAGAGTGACCAACGGGAGTGAAGTCTGCGGACTGCGAGCATCGGTGCAGTGAGGAGAGTGACTTTTGTGTGGGACTACTAAACTGGTTGCATGAGTGCAAGACATTTGCAAAAATGGCAATAGATGGATTGGATATGTGCGAATTAAGTGACTCTATTAAATAGAGTTACAATGGTAAGAACTTCAATAAGAGTTGAAATAGACATTTAATTTTGCGCTCACTGGGAATAACAAAAGTAATAATATCTATGCGAATAAATAAAAAATCACATTTAGTTATTTTATATTTATTAATACCACCATTCTTCACGAACACTGTTACGCTCCTCTGGTGTCTTGTAACAGTATGTTTAAACACGTGTTACTGTCACAGTTCATTGTAGGCCAAGACGTGTCTGTNAGGCCAAGACGTGTCTAACATACTGTGGTCCAATAGAAGCAGAAACTCAAGTGTACACGTATTTTAAGTTTAACTTGTCCTCAAATCAATTCGAGAGATTCCTTTTTCGCAATGGAGATATATTGTTTATAAAAGACCAGAACGGTTTACCCAACTTATTTTCAGAATTTGAATACAGTATTACTCAGAACTTACTAATGTTTTCAGATCATAATTCACTCTTTATCATAAATGCTTTATGTTTTTTATAGATGAAATAAGTTATTCTACGTATACTACCTTGATAAAGTTGAATTTTTTTATCTTGAGATAATGCAACACTCTTGAATATTTTTTCTTGATAGTGGTAGCGAGTAAAGTAGAAAAAAGAATACATTAAACAATATTTTCTGCATTACATAATTTTTAACTACTCAAATAGTCATGTCATTTTTATCATTAAAATATATCCGACAAAAGAAAATTGCAACCTAAAAACAAGTAAGTATTAGTTTTAATCCTTAAACATAGACTAAACGCTTTCAGGTGAAGACCTACCAGACCAAAAACTCTAATACACCAAAATGGCTGACAAGCATTAACGCACAGTAAACCAGAATGATGTCTAAGCCAAAACGTCTGGTAGCCGAAAATGCCTAATAGGTCAATACTCCCGATTAGGAAAATAAACGCCTGTTATGACAAAACGCCTGACAGGCAAAGATATTTGCTAGCCAAAAATACGGCTGCTAGGTAAAAATGCTCGGCAGGCTAAATGACTGTACTGTGAAGGTGTTACGCGCGGAGNTAGCCAAAAATACGGCTGCTAGGTAAAAATGCTCGGCAGGCTAAATGACTGTACTGTGAAGGTGTTACGCGCGGAGCAAACTACAGGACGTATGCAGGGTAATGGTGGTAGTATGCACAGAGCGGTGGGACTAGACGTCTCTTTCTAGTGATGGTCGTTGTTAGACGCCGCTGTGGCTCAGCGTCGTGTGTAGTCTGCCGGAGCCGGGTACACGTCCCGCCTAGCGTCGCGACGACACTGCAGTAACAAGCAATTTGCGAGATTAGGGCCCACGCTNGGCAGTCTACAAATCCATAGGAGTGCGAGGCGGTGGAGATCTCTTCTGAACAGCACGTTGCAAGGCATCCCAGATTTGCTCTGTAATGTTCATGTCTGGTGATTAAGGGGGCCAATGTAAGTGTTCTAAGTCAGAAGAGTGTTCCTGGAGGCACTCGGTAGCAAACCTCGACGTGCGGGGTGTCGCATTGTCCTGCTGGAACTGTCCACGTCCGTCGGAATGCACAATGGACATGAATGGGTGCAGGTAATCGGACAAGATGCTTAGGTATCTGTCACCTGTCAGAGTCGTATCTAGACGTATCAGAGGTCCCATTTCACTCCAACTGCACACGCCCCATACCATGACAGAGCCTCCACCAGCTTCAACAGTCCCCTGTTGACATGCAGGTTCCATGGATTCATGAGGATGTCTCCATACCCGTACACGTCCATCCACCCGATACAATTGGAAACGTAACTCGTCAGGCCAGACAACGTATTTTCGGTCATCAACAGTCCAATGGCGGTGTTGGCATGCCCAGACGAGGCGTAAAACTGTGTTTCGTCCAGTCAAGTTGATTGTCCTAAATATTTTGTTGACAGTCTAATTTAATTCGGCACAAAACAAAGGTTTTATTTATTCAAGCTAGTAAATTGTTAGATGAACTAAATTAATTTAGTTGCTTTTGAGAGTTTTTTTACTCAATCAAATATTTAGTCGGGGCAACTNATTGTTAGATGAACTAAATTAATTTAGTTGCTTTTGAGAGTTTTTTTACTCAATCAAATATTTAGTCGGGGCAACTTAATTTTTTTTGTCCTTATAGAAACAAGTAGTTTGTTGGCTGAAACAATCCTTCCTCTCAGTGCGCTCAACTCTCATCGGCCAAACCTTTACACTTCACTCCCTTGACGACCAGAGGGCTACCCTTTCCCGCCTCCTGTGGCACCTACAGCACCTGTGCCACAGAATACCTGAAAAACAGAGGTGGAACAGCCACTTATACCACCAACTCCAGCCACACATGCCAGCAAAATGTCGGAACCCCGTTCGCCAATCAGGGCCTAGTAATTTAGCTGCCAGCCGGCAGCCCAGCTAATATAAATTCTTTCGTTACACGCATTATGAGGGCCACCTGTTTGTCGCAAAAAATATTTACGAGGAGGCTAGACTTCAATGTCATATGTTCACACTTGCAGACTTCCTTTGGCTATTGTCCATCCGTTTTTACATGAAGAGAGTCTGTTACACGAGTGGGCTAATCAGAATAATGTTTCTCGGATACTCACCGTCCGTGACTGACGGGCAGAGATACAAGGCGCGTAACAAGTACAATATTCCAATTACGAAATTGGATAGGAGCTAAATTGCTTTGTTGCAAACTAATCCTGAAATCCACGCATTAGCCAATTAAACACAAGCCACCTTCCGGAGCCTCGCGTGGTCAATCAGAAGAAGTAAGCTCACATCAAAGGAACCGCCACGGCATTCCTCTTCTACGTGCTTAACTATTCTGTGCGCTGGAAATAATGCGGAACGCGGTAAAACCCGAGCACAAAACTAATTTAATTAATTAGCGATCAAAGGAGCGGAGCTGTGTGGCATGGATACGCCAGCAGGGGAATTATTTTTCCAACTCTCCACATGTACACCTCNTCAGAGGGACTAAAGTTATCGATGTGCGATCCCTCCTGCCCTTCGCCGAACATCCGCAGCTCTGTCTCGCCGAGCTTGTCCCAGCAGCGACGGGAATCAAAGAGCTCTTTCAGCGGACCTGGGGAATCCGCCAGATGACCGGCTTCTACGTGCTAAAGCGACGCAAGTGCCCTTCACAGCGGAAGTAGGTAGAGCGGTCAACTTACCCGACACGAAACCTGGTTGAACNCTAAAGCGACGCAAGTGCCCTTCACAGCGGAAGTAGGTAGAGCGGTCAACTTACCCGACACGAAACCTGGTTGAACGTGGAGATGAGAATCTTAGCGCAAGCTGATTGCAGTTATTTTAACACTTTCCTGCCTGACTATTGCTTGGGATCGCCTGCTTGTTGCATCATTCCATCATGTGTAGGATTACCAGCGCCANCACTTTCCTGCCTGACTATTGCTTGGGATCGCCTGCTTGTTGCATCATTCCATCATGTGTAGGATTACCAGCGCCATAAACCAGACAGACGGGTTTATTCAAACCGTTGACGAAGAGGAACTGTGTGATTATCATAGCTCAGTCAATATAATAATGCTGTGATAGTTGTAACTCGAATACGCATTAAAAAACAAAAAATAAGTTAAAATATTTGGTGTCTACAAATTTAATGATAATACATTTTATATGACGTGCAAGTATGGACATATAATTATCCTAAATCGCTACCAATATAACAATAAATTGCGTCAACGTATGACACAGTATATCGAATTCATTGTGTGCGTTATTATCTTTTTATGAATTTGTTTATTTACAGACGTACTGCTCATGATCACCAACAGAGAAGTCGAAAACTTTATCACCGAGGAATCAGTAGCACGGTCGGTTTACACGTCAATAGAAAATCTCTCGTATTCAGTAAGTAAATGAAAAAGGGTGTCATTTCAGTGAATTTCCAGGGAAAGTGTTTGAANATAGAAAATCTCTCGTATTCAGTAAGTAAATGAAAAAGGGTGTCATTTCAGTGAATTTCCAGGGAAAGTGTTTGAGAGTACCTGTTTTGTCAGTCAGACTTTCGTACCAAGCTGGAAAAGATTTTTTCTCTTTGATTCAGGTTTATAGTAAAGGCAGATAAAATTCCTGTGTACATTGTGGTACCGTAATTTGTGATTAAGTTTGTTATTGCAAACACTACAAATAGAACCTTCCATAACATATTTCCTAATTAGTTTCCTTACTACATATAGCCCATTTAACTGCATTTTGAGACATATCTGATAAGAGAAAATTCAACGAGACCGAAAGCAACATATCACCTTTAATTTCTATGGAATGTCTCAAGATTCTCATATGTGAGCTAAGAAACTTAACTTGCACAACCTTACAATACTGTATAGTGGGTGGAATGTAGTGTTATAGGCTATTCGCGGTTTCTTCACACTTTTCGAAAGGAAGATTGAAAAAACTCCCTATTTATGACGTGTTTGGCGGCTTGATAAATATGCCACGTCTCACAAGTATTGTATACTAGTGTTACCACAAGAATAACTTATTTGCGGATAAATTAAAATAAAAATTATATTTTATTTATATATAATAATATTTTATTTATGATTAACATTAATATAAACAGAGAGAAAATTGCTGTGTCCGAAACGCCTAATATTAAATAGTTCGTATGCAAAAAATTATTAAACTAAGTGCGCAGGAATGTGTTGCGTTGTACATTTGGATTCATTTTCTAGACTCGGATAAGCTTTGTTTGCATGAGGTGGAGGAATATCATAGAAGTAGAACTTAAGTAGTGCTTCAAAAAAATTGGAAGTAATCGTGAATGGACTAAGCATGTTTGCTGATCTGCGTCGCTTTCCTTGCCCCTTCCCGCTTGAGCGAGCGAAGGAGTGTGTAAAGCCAGGACAGTAACGCGAGAAGCGTGCGGAGATTTACAAAGGCAAGCCGCCACGCGTACCACCATTTCCACGCAAGCCTGTCAGGACACATTCGTTCCTGACCTTCGGAGGATTGAATTCCTGTGGTTAACTTTGAAAGAATGTTCTGGCCATTGCCCTAGCCCTTCTCAGCTAGACTCGAAATGCTGGGAACCTTCTAGATCGACCCATCGAGACTACGGAAGCTGCGAAGGGCCTCCGAGCCGACAGTTTAGAGTTTGGAGGACTGTACGACCATAAGCGCCAGGTGTGCGAAGACAAAGAAGCGACGAGCGAGCAGAGCGTCAAGTGGCGGCGAGAGTGACCAACGGGAGTGAAGTCTGCGGACTGCGAGCATCGGTGCAGTGAGGAGAGTGACTTTTGTGTGGGACTACTAAACTGGTTGCATGAGTGCAAGACATTTGCAAAAATGGCAATAGATGGATTGGATATGTGCGAATTAAGTGACTCTATTAAATAGAGTTACAATGGTAAGAACTTCAATAAGAGTTGAAATAGACATTTAATTTTGCGCTCACTGGGAATAACAAAAGTAATAATATCTATGCGAATAAATAAAAAATCACATTTAGTTATTTTATATTGATTAATACCACCATTCTTCACGAACACTGTTACGCTCCTCTGGTGTCTTGTAACAGTATGTTTAAACACGTGTTACTGTCACAGTTCATTGCAGGCCAAGACGTGTCTAACATACTGTGGTCCAATAGAAGCAGAAACTCAAGTGTACACGTATTTTAAGTTTAACTTGTCCTCAAATCAATTCGAGAGATTCCTTTTTCGCAATGGAGATATATTGTTTATAAAAGACCAGAACGGTTTACCCAACTTATTTTCAGAATTTGAATACAGTATTACTCAGAACTTACTAATGTTTTCAGATCATAATTCACTCTTTATCATAAATGCTTTATGTTTTTATAGATGAAATAAGTTATTCTACGTATACTACCTTGATAAAGTTGAATTTTTTTATCTTGAGATAATGCAACACTCTTGAATATTTTTTCTTGATAGTGGTAGCGAGTAAAGTAGAAAAAAGAATACATTAAACAATATTTTCTGCATTACATAATTTTTAACTACTCAAATAGTCATGTCATTTTTATCATTAAAATATATCCGACAAAAGAAAATTGCAACCTAAAAACAAGTAAGTATTAGTTTTAATCCTTAAACATAGACTAAACGCTTTCAGGTGAAGACCTACCAGACCAAAAACTCTAATACACCAAAATGGCTGACAAGCATTAACGCACAGTATACCAGAATGATGTCTAAGCCAAAACGTCTGGTAGACGAAAATGCTTAATAGGTCAATACTCCCGATTAGGAAAATAAACGCCTGTTATGACAAAACGCCTGACAGGCAAAGATATTTGTTAGCCAAAAATACGGCTGCTAGGTAAAAATGCTCGGCAGGCTAAATGACTGTACTGTGAAGGTGTTACGCGCGGAGCANGGTAACAACGCACCCTCTGTCTGCAGGGCGTGAGTGTCTACCGTGGTTCTCAAACTTCATTTACTACGGACCACTACATACTGAATGTCAATCTCACACTGGCCACCTGCCTCGACACCTCTTATATCAGGATATTACATTATGAAAAGATAATAATTTAACATCTCATCAAATTTATTTATCGCAATAAATCTTGTATTCTAAAGATATTTAATTGTAAATACGTAAAACATAAATTAATTCAACATTAGCTGATACTTTATTATCATTTAAAACGTGAAGTAAAATTGCAAGTACCTGAACACGATATTATGCAAGAATAGTACAAACCAAATTTCAAGATTTAGCGATATTCAGTTTTCAGCTAGTCACAGGCCACCAGTAGTCCACGGAACTCAGTTTGATAACGACTGCCCTACATGCTCGGTAGTTACTCACTTCAGGGATAGCAAAACTTGCACTCACACACACATATGTGGGCATATATTATTCGCGAGAATATTCCACGACTAGTCGTACTTCAAAACACCTAAATTTAGATACGCGCCCATGATTGTATGATTTTAACTATCATGCATTTTAGGTGTCTGCTTGCCAANAAAACACCTAAATTTAGATACGCGCCCATGATTGTATGATTTTAACTATCATGCATTTTAGGTGTCTGCTTGCCAATCCCTGGCGATCTGTGTCAGATTAAATTAATTAAGATTTTCTCAGTCAAGTAAGAGACTGTCTCCTCACAAAGCCAAGTGGACAATAACAAAAAAAAATGCAATTGTGTATATAGGATAGTGATGTCTATTCTAAGAGTAAATGTTTCCGAGAGAAATACGTGGTCCGTGTCAGGAATGTACTACAGTGGCAAGCTCACTTCAGCTCAGACCTGGTCACCACAAATAAAATTGAGAGGTGTTTTTATTCTTGCACAGACTGTAGAAATATCCGCGACCGCCCGTTCTGCTCCTGGCAATCGAACCGCTTCTCCGCTAGTCGCCATAGCAAAAGCAATGTGTACGTCAGCGATGTAGGTTGTCAACGTCATGCAAGGAAAGTTTTCGCGTCGTCCAGTTTCCAAGAAGCTGATGGAGATAAGCGAACCGCTTCTCTGCCAGTCGCTATAGCAACAGCTGTGTGAAGGTCAGCGACGCAGGTTGTCAATGTCATGGAAGGAAAGGTTTCGCGTCGTCCAGTTTCCAAGAAGCTGATGGAGATAAGCGAACCGCTTCTCTGCCAGTCGCTATAGCAACAGCTGTGTGAAGGTCAGCGACGCAGGTTGTCAATGTCATGGAAGGAAAGGTTTCGCGTCGTCCAGTTTCCAAGAAGCTGATGGAGATAAGCGAACCACTTCTCTGCCAGTCGCTATAGCAACAGCTGTGTGAAGGTCAGCGACGCAGGTTGTCAATGTCATGCAAGGAAAGGTTTCGCGTCGTCCAGTTTCCAAAAAGCTGGTGCAGACTAGCTAACGGTCCAGATCAGATCCTATCAGCTTACATAAAAAATGGAAGTATATTCTTTTCATGGTAACGTAAGCACTTTTGATTACAACCTTTGAAATTATCACCATTCAGAACAGCATAAATGCTAATATGCACACTCGTTATCAGGCCCTACTTAAGTTGGCAGTTAATTAAGTAAAATATAGTTCTAAGTCTTAAAGTTTTAATGGAAGTGTAATTTTTACATTAATAACAAATCAAGTAGGTGCACAGTAAAATATTTGTGGTAAAATTTTTTAACTTGAATGGAAGTTTCTAACCCATGCGTTGTGTGTAAGTAATACCACAGACCTGGATGCAAATATAGGAATATTTAGTATATAAACTATGTACATTAGTGAACTTTCGTACGCATTTCACTCTTTCCTGAGCAAATGAATAAACCCTGCCATATATGTNTCTAAGTCTTAAAGTTTTAATGGAAGTGTAATTTTTACATTAATAACAAATCAAGTAGGTGCACAGTAAAATATTTGTGGTAAAATTTTTTAACTTGAATGGAAGTTTCTAACCCATGCGTTGTGTGTAAGTAATACCACAGACCTGGATGCAAATATAGGAATATTTAGTATACAAACTATGTACATTAGTGAACTTTCGTACGCATTTCACTCTTTCCTGAGCAAATGAATAAACCCTGCCATATATGTNAAACTATGTACATTAGTGAACTTTCGTACGCATTTCACTCTTTCCTGAGCAAATGAATAAACCCTGCCATATATGTGTGGGGAATTTATGGAGGCAAACACTTCTCCATACAAGCTTACTCAAGGTATGTATATGTACATATAATTATGTGATAAATTTGAAAATTATTTCTTATTGTGTGTTATATTGCTTTATACACATGAAGAGTATGAAATAGCATATTAGCAAAACATAAAGATTCTCAACAATTTTCACATTTTCGCAAGCATAGCGCATAACTAAAATTATTAGCCTCATTGCAATGTTAATTTTACAAATGGTGGTATGACGTTACACTAGTGTTAAATCAACAGTGAACAGCCTTTAAGGGTAAGATGGTGATATTAATAAGGTTCATTGCTTTCACTGGAGTCAGATGGGCGGGGAACGGGTATGTTATTATTTTATTACCACCTATCACACAAAAACAGATTGGTATGCTACATTAGAACGTATTTTTACGCGCCCACTGTTTTGTATCACGCGAGATAGCGGAAGAGGACAGAGGATAGCGGGCAGGGAGTTACAAGGGATGTTTGAATGACAGGAAAGCCATAATACAAAGTGCGTGTTTCTTGATACGAAAAGCATACCGCCGCGATAAAGCTTTTGCTGCTCGCGTGCTCCTGACCTTCAGCGGATTATATTTCTGCGTTTATCTGATGAATGTTCTGAATTAATGACCTAGTTTCTCTCAGCAAGACTCGGGGTGCGGCGAACCTTCCAGGTCATGGCCAGCGGCTATAAAAGCGCGCCCAGCCTCCGAGCAAAGAGTATTTATGAGCGTGGGGAGTTGGGCNCCAGGTCATGGCCAGCGGCTATAAAAGCGCGCCCAGCCTCCGAGCAAAGAGTATTTATGAGCGTGGGGAGTTGGGCGATTGCGCGGTCTTAAGCGATAGACATGTGGCGCTGGAAGTCACCTGCGGGAGGATAATCTGCGACTGCGAGCATCAGTCCAGTGAAGGTACGACTGCCGGGTGGGGTTATTGGACTGGGTGCATGAGTAAAAGACACTTCAAATGATGGCAACGGACATACTGAACATGTGTTGATGTTGAGTGTGAGTTAATTGATTATAAAGCGTACAGAGGCATAGAGACGTGCTTTAAGGAGAGTTGGGATAGACATTTAATACTGCGGTCATTTTAAATAAAAGAAGGAATAATGGATATAGATAGATTCAGTTATGTAAATAAAAGCTGTGTGAATGAATTACAATCAGATTTAGTTATTTTGTTTTTATTAAGACCTCCATCCCTTACGAACTTGGATGCGTCCCTCTGGCGTCTTGTAATACTTAATACTCAAAGTAATGTCCTAACTAATATTATAAATACGAGAGTGTGTTTGTTTGTTTGTTTTCTGTCCTTTCACGTCGCAGCGGAGCAATGGATCGAAGTAATTTTTTGCACAGAGATAGTTAGAGGGCCGGGAGGTGACATAANTTTCACGTCGCAGCGGAGCAATGGATCGAAGTAATTTTTTGCACAGAGATAGTTAGAGGGCCGGGAGGTGACATAAGCAAATTTTTGTGACGAGAAAATATCTCATTCCCTCGGGGAAATTCTTATTAGAAAATGAAAAAGTACACAAACGGAATAACAATGCAACNAGAAAATATCTCATTCCCTCGGGGAAATTCTTATTAGAAAATGAAAAAGTACACAAACGGAATAACAATGCAACGTCGCAACCGAGCAACAGATCGACGTAATCTTGCTAAGAAATAGTTGGAGGGCTGAAATGTGATATTGGCTACATTTTATCGCGAGAATATATATATCAAAAAATTTACGAACGATAATAGTGAATCAAGTAGTAAAAAAGTTTGCCGCCAGAGCTCTCTCTTGCAATACGCTGTCTAAACCGTTAAAGATATAACAATATCATGTAGTACAGAATTGTGTAGAATAAAAACACCTAAAAAAAAATCCGCGGTAGCATATATCTATCTACAGCAGGGAAATGTTAATAAGTGTTTTTACCATTTAATTCACAGAGACGTTGAGTTTTATAAAATGTATAGAGTATATACAACATTAACACTAAATAAAAATCAACGTTATTGAGAAAAAAAACCTAAACAATAATTCCGTAGTTCACGCGAGCGTAGCCGCGGGCGCAGCTTGTGTGTGTGTGTGTATATATATATATATATACACACATATAATACGTTGGTAATACGATACGAGGTATAATACGATGGGCCATAAGCGATATCTGTTTAGTCGACTTCGAGCGTAGACAGCAGCAGGATGTACCGTAATCTTCAGGGCTTCTAGAGTCAGAGCAGCTATGTCCTCAAGGAGATTGCTGGGTCCTACGACGACGATGGTAAAATGCGCACTCGCTCCTTCCGACCCCCTTATTCGTGTAAACTGTTAGACGAGAAAAGCAAGAAGTGGAACGACTGGCTGACCAAGTACCACCACAGACTGGAGTGAGACGAAGGCAAGGTTCCATCCCACGAAGTGGGAAATGTGCTGCGTGACTTGCTGATGCAGAAATCACAAGGACCAGTTTACGTGGCGGTGCTCGAGCAGAAAAAATGGGTATGAAGCTTGTGCAAAAGATAAATTGAAATCATCGATGGGCAGTTCGAGTGCGACTGTCCTTCTCTGTGCAAGTTGACGAAACTATATGGTGATTCGCATCGNAAATCATCGATGGGCAGTTCGAGTGCGACTGTCCTTCTCTGTGCAAGTTGACGAAACTATATGGTGATTCGCATCGTCATGTCTGAGACAGGTCAGAAACTGACTGAAAACGCACATAGAGGAACCCATAGCTGCTGCGCAAATGGTGTACCTCGTCCTTGGACCATGAATCTGCTGCCTACGACTAGACAAGAAATCACCCCCATATCGGTTCCGAAGAACAATTGAAAAAAAATAACAGGGACTGAAATTTTTTTTTGTGTTATGGTGTTTATGTATTTATCTGTACAATAAATTGTGTGTATAAATCCATTAAAATTTGGTTTTTTGACCCTTAATCGTTAGAATATAATTTTTTCCCATAAAGAAACCTTAAAAAAAGAACACCAACATACTTTTTATGCTACATAACCTATTTATGTATTGACGTAAAACTGATGTAGGTTTTAATCGCACAGGTGGATCTGGGAATTTACACATGCCTTCAGGTTGAAACACAGGCAGTGTTTCGTATGGAATGGATCAGATGGGAGGCATGCCAAGAAGATGAAATAGGAGGGGGCTGGGGGTTTCTCATGGTGCAAATAATGACTCCTTATAGAGGATCTCAGTAGTTCGTTAACAAAAGTGTGGAGATATGGATCTACTAATCTAGCGTTTACATTCGACATCATATGCAGTATTTGTGATGTCTTCGGACATTCCAGAGCTAATGGGATCTACGTACGTGCCATCGACTTCTTTGTGTGTGGTACCAGCAGTGCCATCGACTTCTTCAGATAGACTGCCTACAATAGCACCATTCCCGACTGTTATGGGCATGGGACCAGCAGCGCCATCGACTTCCTCGGATGAATGACATACACCAGAAAAAACTTATCCCTGCAGCTACTGTGACCAGATATTTTCGCTCAAAACATATCGCACGACAGCATGAAATTTACGGTTGTATGATTAATACCAACCACATTATATGTCTATGCTTATGCATAGGGTCGTTCTTTTATTGCAGCGATACTTACTACAAACATGTCATTTCGTGCAAACCCAAATTACAGAACATATCGAAGTCATGGTGTTGGTTCTGCAGCAGATATGATGTCAGCCGAACCATCTGGGTCCACTAGTGTATCATCTACAGAACTTTCAGTGGCATATCGGTGTCACTTTTGCTACAGGGACTTTGCCTTCAAGCCTACTGCACGATGACACGACGTTTATAAGTGCCAGAATAGTTGGTTTCATGTTTAACGAAGGACTGAGATTTGTATAAGGATGCACACTTTACATGGACAAAGATGAATATTTTTTAGTGTTTTTGTAGTTATATATCTTAATAAATTTTAAAAACAAAAATGGAATAATTTTTTTCTTACTAACCTATATCGTAATTAGTCTGTTATGAACTGTTTTCATTAAAAACATCAATATGAAGCAAATATGTAGGCTTGTTACTATGCTTAAACAACCATTCCTGAAGCTAGAAATTATACTTGCAAACTGAATTTCACGAGCCTGCCTCTTAAGAGTTCGCAAATTATATTCGCCTGCCTAAATGCCTCTACATATTCGCTTGCTTAAGAGCCGAATTGTGAAAAAATGTGGTCTGTTACATAATTATTTCAAAAGAATCTATGAAAAATTTCAATGTGAGTATAGGCTCATATGATTCGGACCCCTGATTAAAGATAACCAAATATTTTTATTATGTTTACCTTTAAAAATTTCAAAATGGTAAATACGATTAATTTAAACTGAAAAAGCCCTTCAATAAATGTAGTCATGAGCCATATATGCGTTGATTGAACAAATATGTAACAAAATGTTTAAAACATCAAAAATTGCCGTAATTGTACGAGGGAACGGCAGTTTCTTTCTTTGGTGGCTATTTAAAAATTTAGGAGATTTTAAGAAAACTTTCCTATTCTCCTTCGGACAATATTTTGAGCTCTGCGAAAATTAAATAAAAACCAGCGCCTCTAGTGGCCATCTCTAAACCCAACATGGCGGCCGAGCGAGAGCGACATCAGCGCGTTCTAGCTGCAATTTCTATAAACAAATATGGTGGTTCAACGACTGGCGCGCCCCCTGGAGACAACCGATGTAAACAAAATAAAAATGGAAACAAGATGGTGGGGTCGAATGAAGGTGAGTAATATGGTGGCATACTCTAGCAGCAATAAACAACATTACAGGGATTGCTGGTACACCCTAGTGGACAATGAGAGAACTACAGCAGACGCCTAACAAGATGGTGGACTGCACCGACTAACATGGCTGCCGGCCACACCTATCAAGGTAGCGGCCGGAAACAATATGGCCAACAAAGGGCGAGGTTAAGGACACAAGTTGGCGATATACTGCGTACCAAGATGGTCGACAAATGTCAAGGACACAAGATGCGGCTGTGACGCCTACTAAGATGGAAGGCGGTGGCTCTGATGCCCACCATTATGGTAGGCGGTGGCTCTGACGCCTACCAAGATGGCAGACGGCGCCTCGGCACCTCAGCCTTCAGCCCTTCTTCTAGAATATACTTTTTCTATCTCTTTTAAGAATTTTGTGCCTGGAGTTGGTAAGAATGTCGGAGCTTTTATGCAACCTACCGGAGAACATTACATTACATCTAGCCCAACTTTATTCACGGAAACTTTTCAAAATGCTTTAATGCTTTATTTCCATCTCGTATTTGGAAATGTTAACTTGTGAGAACTACTACTGGGCTATTTACCTAAATATTTTCGCTATTCTCAGGTTTTTTGTTTGTAAATAGTTATTAATCCACAGTAGGCTACATTTTGAGGGGAAACATGTATGGTACCATTGCACAACGCCACTTTCGTTATGCTTTTTATTTAGTAGTGCAAGTTTATGATGTTTAATCCAATTTTTACATCAATATTTCAAAAAACTAATTTGGTTATGTTTTAACTTGTGTTATAAAACGTACTATTTCCCTATTTTGGCTTTAAACCGTTATCCTAAGGTTTTTATACTAATATATTTTATGAGATGTATAGTCGGACTAAGGCAACTTAATTTCTTTCACAACCCAGCGAGTGACGACGCGTATTTTCATCGTTTCAAACACATAGAAACGATTGTCTTTGTAATTTACTATAATATAATCACTTTATTCACTAGGGATTGCATTATGGCGCATGCACGTAAAGAGAATTACGCTGAGAATAAATTCCCCTCGTTCCAGTAAAACTGAAAATTATTTAAATGTGTTATTCTAGTTCTTGGTCGCCGTTTTAGAATTCCCTAAATAGCTTTTTATCATAAGCAGTATTTTCACTTGCTTAGAATACGTCGATTACTTCTATTTCTATTGATGAAGTAACAGAGAAGACATTTCCGTTTCAGTTACCACATGCTTGTGTATTTTTATTAATATATTGTGCTTCGTTTGGTTTTTCATTTAGTTGCTATGATGTGTCGAAATATCTAAAGAAAAAAAAATTTCCTTAATTATTATTTTTTTGCAACTGCGTTGCTTACCAATCAATCCACTCCAAATCGAAACATAAAAAAACTGCTCCAAATAAAGGAATATGAATATATTTATATATCTCTTGAAACTGCTCCACTCGAACCAGGTAAGTNAAAAAACTGCTCCAAATAAAGGAATATGAATATATTTATATATCTCTTGAAACTGCTCCACTCGAACCAGGTAAGTACTAGTTATTATTTTATATTCACTGATTTAACAGTGATTTCTGCTCATTCCTAGTGAATTACACTGGTTTGGTACTAAAACCTCAGTGCATTCCACTGATTCCCAGTGAGAAACAGGTATTTAATTTAAGTTTCAGGATAAATAATTAAACTGACTGTTGTCACATATTTAGATTTAGAGCGAACGTTGCGTGTTCTCGGTGATTTAAAATTCGGGCGTCTAACGACTGAAGGTGTGCTATTCAACGACGACAAATATGCTTGTAAAGTGCAGAAGTAACCAGAACGGCAGTTGTTATTGAAGGATGCAGTACGTTGCCTTGGTAACGGCGGGGCTTCTCAAACAGCAGAGTTACGAGCTTGCCCTGGCGTAGAGTGCAGGAATACCTATATTTTGGACCATATTCTGAGTAAAACAGCAACGTGAGATAAACGAGCGAATGTTTATACTTCGTTATTTACTGCCTNAACAGCAACGTGAGATAAACGAGCGAATGTTTATACTTCGTTATTTACTGCCTTTTAAATTATTTACAAGGAATTTTAATGTCTTGCTTTTAACAGGCAAAAAGCTATGCAGGGTTATAAACGATATAGACCTGTACACAAATATGGACACAACCCGCCGATAGTACCGGTGAGTCATAAACATATTCGCATAAGACCTTTATTGTCAACGGTGTTATGAGGCCATAAGCTAGGGTACGACAAAGCAATATTTCGTAGTGGTTTAATGATATTTGGGAAGTTTGAACGTTAAAATGTAACGTTTTCGTGCAGAAGATAATGGAGACAAGAATGGAGGAAGCAACTATAATGATAAGAAAGCCAGAAATATATTTTTTCTCCATAAAAATAACAATTTATTATTTTGCAATATGAAAGAAAATTTTAGCTAATANTTTTAAATTATTTACAAGGAATTTTAATGTCTTGCTTTTAACAGGCAAAAAGCTATGCAGGGTTATAAACGATATGAACCTGTACACAAATATGGACACAACCCGCCGATAGTACCGGTGAGTCATAAACATATTCGCATAAGACCTTTATTGTCAAGGTGTTATGAGGCCATAAGCTAGGGTACGACAAAGCAATATTTCGTAGTGGTTTAATGATATTTGGGAAGTTTGAACGTTAAAATGTAACGTTTTCGTGCAGAAGATAATGGAGACAAGAATGGAGGAGACAACTATAATATTAAGGAAGCCAGAAATATATTTTTTCTCCATAAAAATAACAATTTATTATTTTGCAATATGAAAGAAAATTTTAGCTAATANAAGCCAGAAATATATTTTTTCTCCATAAAAATAACAATTTATTATTTTGCAATATGAAAGAAAATTTTAGCTAATACAAATAATGAACATATTTTAATGTATCGGAAATTTATCTTGTCTAAAGAAAAACCTTCAATGATACATCACGAGTGACACTTTAAAATGTCGGAATAAAACAGTTTTCGTCTTGCATTTTACATATTTCATTGTTCTGAGTTGGCATACAGAGCCATGACACTGTGAATAGGACAATTTAATACATACCTCATCAAAATTCTTCACACAACGTTTTCAATTACAATAATAAGGATAATACTGAATATTTAGTCATTTTTGAAAATAAATATTTTTGTAAATATTTATTTCGCTGTGGAACTGATAAACGTTGCGNACTGAATATTTAGTCATTTTTGAAAATAAATATTTTTGTAAATATTTATTTCGCTGTGGAACTGATAAACGTTGCGGCTCTTAAGAACGAGGTTTTGAGAGCCAACGAGGGTGAAGCGAGGTGAGTATGAAACTGCGATGGTATGCAAGGACAGGGAAAACGCGATATATCCGAGAAAACCTGCCAACCAGTGGCATCGTGCATCAATTTCTACATGTAACGAAATGGCAGTGACCCCGCCGGGAATCGAACCCATTTCTTCTTGAGGGGAGGTGAGTTCTCTAGCCGGTACAGTACCACGGCATCCTAACTGATAAACGTGAAATCAGTATTTAATATAGTAAAGACGCAATATCTTAACTACAAGTGTTTTAATAACCTACCTAAATATGGCCAAATAAAAGTAATTAAAGCCCTACATGCATTGATTTAATCTTGTGTCTAACTGCAGTAGCAGGAAAAGAAATTATTGATATGTTTTGTAATCTGCGTGTAAAGTTAATGTAAAAGAAACTGAATAACTACATTTAACGATGACCCCATTGTTACATACCGCAGAAGTGAAATAACAACTAACAGTAACGGTGACTGTAAATGTTATATTCTTCTACGGCAATAGTATTGAACGAAATATATATTCTTACGCGCTCGCTCCTTTGCATCGCTTCACTTGCCCCGTCCTGCTCGCGAGAGAGAAGGAATGTCAGGCGGGCGTAATCTCAGAAGCGGGCGGCGATTTACAAAGGGATGCCGCCGCCTCGGGCCACCGCGATAAGCCTATCGCAACTCGCACGCTCCTGACCTACCACGTATTGAATTCTTGCGGTCACCTGAAAGGATGTTCAGGTTCAATGCCCTAGCCTCTCTTGGTGAGACTCGGAGTACGGAAAACCTTCCAGGGGGAAGGGGGGGGAAGCGAGACTATTTTATCTGCGACGGGCCTCCCAGCCAACAGTTTTTGAGAGCTTGGAGGATTGTGCGACCCCAAGCGACATGTCTGCGAAGACAGCGAAGATACGAGTCAGCAGAGTGATGGGTGGCGAAGAGAGTGACCAGCGGGAGTGAAGTCTGCGGACTGCGAGCATCGGTACAGTGAAGAGAGATACTGGCAGGAGGTGGGACTATTGAACTTGATGTGTGAGTGTAAGACATTAAAAATTATTGCCACAGACAAACTTAACATGTATTAATAATGAGTGTGTATAAAGTGTCTATAATCAATATAGACACTGAGAAGGACTTTAAATAGAATTGAGATAGGCATTACATATTGCGCACACTGATAATAATAATAGTAAAAGTGGAGACATATAGTTTAATGTTGTAAATAATGGTTGTGTTTAAAAATTGAAATTAAAATTAGTAATTTTTTTTATTAAGAACTGCATCCCTCACGAACTCGAAAAATGCCTTTCGGGAGTCTTGTAACAATATTTTTATTTTTGCCAAACATTCAGGGGACCTTTCTGTTAGCGAAGTTACGTGCTTATCAAGATATGCAAGGACCTATGTTTATCGGACATTTACTTCAACTGTGAAGGAATAGAAATATAATAAAATATTTGCTTTGTTCTATAAATTATTTATTCCGAGCAGACTACGTTATGTCAATATTTTATTCTCAGACGTACTTTTAGTAAAAGGTAGCTTATGTCATAAAATATGAATTCGAAACATTCGAGCTCTCCCTTATTGCCGTATGCGTTTAACCATTTTACAAAGAAAGTCCTGCCNACTGAATATTTAGTCATTTTTGAAAATAAATATTTTTGTAAATATTTATTTCGCTGTGGAACTGATAAACGTTGCTGCTCTTAAGAACGAGGTTTTGAGAGCCAACGAGGGTGAAGCGAGGTGAGTATGAAACTGCGACGGTATGCAAGGTCAGGGAAAACGCGATATATCCGAGAAAACCTGCCAACCAGTGGCATCGTGAATAAATTTCTACATGTAACGAAATGGTAGTGACCCCGCCGGGAATCGAACCCATTTCTTCTTGAGGGGAGGTGAGTTCTCTAGCCGGTACAGTACCACGGCATCCTAACTGATAAACGTGAAATCAGTATTTAATATAGTAAAGACGCAATATCTTAACTACAAGTGTTTTAATAACCTACCTAAATATGGCCAAATAAAAGTAATTAAAGCCCTACATGCATTGATTTAATCTTGTGTCTAACTGCAGTAGCAGGAAAAGAAATTATTGACATGTTTTGTAATCTGCGTGTAAAGTTAATGTAAAAGAAACTGAATAACTACATTTAACGAGGACCCCATTGTTACATACCGCAGAAGTGAAATAACAACTAACAGTAACGGTGACTGTAAATGTTATATTCTTCTACGGCAATAGTATTGAACGAAATATATATTCTTACGCGCTCGCTCCTTTGCATCGCTTCACTTGCCCCGTCCTGCTCGCGAGAGAGAAGGAATGTCAGGCGGGCTTAATCTCAGAAGCGGGCGGCGATTTACAAAGGGATGCCGCCGCCTCGGGCCACCGCGATAAGCCTATCGCAACTCGCACGCTCCTGACCTACCACGTATTGAATTCTTGCGGTCACCTGAAAGGATGTTCAGGTTCAATGCCCTAGCCTCTCTTGGTGAGACTCGGAGTACGGAAAACCTTCCAGGGGGAAGGGGGGGGAAGCGAGACTATTTTATCTGCGACGGGCCTCCCAGCCAACAGTTTTTGAGAGCTTGGAGGATTGTGCGACCCCAAGCGACATGTCTGCGAAGACAGCGAAGATACGAGTCAGCAGAGTGATGGGTGGCGAAGAGAGTGACCAGCGGGAGTGAAGTCTGCGGACTGCGAGCATCGGTACAGTGAAGAGAGATACTGGCAGGAGGTGGGACTATTGAACTTGATGTGTGAGTGTAAGACATTAAAAATTATTGCCACAGACAAACTTAACATGTATTAATAATGAGTGTGTATAAAGTGTCTATAATCAATATATACACTGAGAAGGACTTTAAATAGAATTGAGATAGGCATTACATATTGCGCCCACTGATAATAATAATACTAAAAGTGGAGACATATAGTTTAATGTTGTAAATAATGGTTGTGTTTAAAAATTAAAATTAAAATTAGTAATTTTTTTTATTAAGATCTGCATCCCTCACGAACTCGAAAAATACCTTTCGGGAGTCTTGTAACAATATTTTTATTTTTGCCGAACATTCAGGGGACCTTTCTGTTAGCGAAGTTACGTGCTTATCAAGATATGCAAGGACCTATGTTTATCGGAAATTTACTTCAACTGTGAAGGAATAGAAATATAATAAAATATTTGCTTTGTTCTATAAATTATTTATTCCGAGCAGACTACGTTATGTCAATATTTTATTCTCAGACGTACTTTTAGTAAAAGGTAGCTTATGTCAAAAAATATGAATTCGAAACATTCGAGCTCTCCCTTATTGCCGTATGCGTTTAACCATTTTACAAAGAAAGTCCTGCCNAAAATATGAATTCGAAACATTCGAGCTCTCCCTTATTGCCGTATGCGTTTAACCATTTTACAAAGAAAGTCCTGCCATTATCGACCTGTGTACGGCAGGTGTCGGTTTAACCCTGCCGACCTCACTGGGGATAGTTTAAGTCCTTACAATTGTGGCTGCTGTGTTGCAGATATGAAAATTTATCACACGCACTGTACTCAAACTGATACATTACTTGTTTCGTTACAACAATCAATGTTCGTAGATAGTGATATGAACCAATCGTAACCTAGAGCTGTTGGACGGTTTAAATTCAATTGCCCACGGGGCAGATCATTGGGCACAGTACGTCGCAGTGCACAGGACCTACTGGGCAAATATAATCCAGCTGTGTTGCATTTTGTACTCTGGCTCTGTCTGACTCCCCACACCACGCAAAATGCCCGTGCCACAGAACATGGGCTTTTCACGGTAATCGGAGAAGTTTTCAGAGCCCTGCTTAAGATCTGCTTGTATGCACGTTATGTATTATTTCGCGTTATGTAAAATAAACATTGCCATGGGTTTCATCACTTTATTCAAGCGTCGACCAAGTGGAAAGGTAAAATTATCATAAAAGAACATCTTGTACAAGTCTGCTAGTTTTTACATTAAGATGCGTTAAAAAAATAGAAAGTGAAATAATTAATTTACGTTATCATAAACGGTTGCCTAACGCTTTTAATTGGACATTAAGATGTGGATATACTTACCCTCGAGTGTGATCAACTTTACTGGGCGTATGTCACTCAGTGCAACCGTTAAAACATACGCAGGTCGGAGCAGTGACTTTTTTCTAAGGTTAATTTCAATAGCGCTCACTTTATCGTGAACAGCCTTTAATGAATAATACAGACATGAAGAAGCGGCCGGTTTATACCACAAACTCCAGCCGCACACGACAGTAAAATAGCACCACTGGCCAGCAACATGTCGGAACGTGCTTCGCCAATGAGCGCCTGGTAACCTACTCGCCAGTCCACAGCCCAGGCACAAGGCAATGTTTCGCAGCTCGCAGGCAGAGCCTCGTACAGCCAATCAGACAATGAGTACGTCCACATCAAAGGAAACGCCACGCTTCTGTGGGGTAGCCTTGAATGCCCTTATAATTGAGCTTTACAATTCCTGGCCTCTTGCATCAAACTTCTTAACTTCTTGAGCATAAAATGACATAAATGGTNGTGATCAACTTTACTGGGCGTATGTCACTCAGTGCAACCGTTAAAACATACGCAGGTCGGAGCAGTGACTTTTTTCTAAGGTTAATTTCAATAGCGCTCACTTTATCGTGAACAGCCTATAATGAATAATACAGACATGAAGAAGCGGCCGGTTTATACCACAAACTCCAGCCGCACACGACAGTAAAATAGCACCACTGGCCAGCAACATGTCGGAACGTGCTTCGCCAATGAGCGCCTGGTAACCTACTCGCCAGTCCACAGCCCAGGCACAAGGCAATGTTTCGCAGCTCGCAGGCAGAGCCTCGTACAGCCAATCAGACAATGAGTACGTCCACATCAAAGGAAACGCCACGCTTCTGTGGGGTAGCCTTGAATGCCCTTATAATTGAGCTTTACAATTCCTGGCCTCTTGCATCAAACTTCTTAACTTCTTGAGCATAAAATGACATAAATGGTGATGATTAACTGTTTATTCGCGAAAAGATTTGCGCGCAGGATAGACATAAAAATTCTATGTGCGCACAAGCAGGTANGATGATTAACTGTTTATTCGCGAAAAGATTTGCGCGCAGGATAGACATAAAAATTCTATGTGCGCACAAGCAGGTATCCTTCGGCTATTGGCCGGGTGTCCGTGTGAGGATGCATTCTCGGTTTTACTGGGCCTATCATAATTAAGCTATCCCAGCACTGAACTTCCGTGATTGGCTGGCAGGCGCCTCAGATGCGTGAGAGTTCGAATCACCCAACCACGAAATTGTTTCTGAACTGAAGTGTTTTACAATACCACTAGTCGTGGGATCTTTTTGCGAAAACAAGTAGCCCTAATTATTACAAATACTTATTCAAATATGTGACCATGTAATAATTGTGTAACCTTATATTGTAAAGTTCTCATCCTCTGCAAAATATTAATAACTGAATTTAACTGTAATTTTATCAATATTTTTTCGGTTATATTACTCTGAAAGCATGCACTATGCACTCTATGCATGCACTGTATTTATTTTCNTTTATCAATATTTTTTCGGTTATATTACTCTGAAAGCATGCACTATGCACTCTATGCATGCACTGTATTTATTTTCTACGTTTTCACACAGTTTTCTGAAAATATTTCGTAAGAATTACTTTTGTACTACTTAATTATTGCTGTATCACTAAAAGTAGATTACAGAATTTTTTTATGAACCGTTACCGTAGAATGTTTACAACTATTATCGATTTTCAAGCGATGTAATTTTCAAAAATATTATAAACATCGATATACTTAAGGTGGTGTTATCATTACAATCTGTGGTTTGTACATCCTTGTAACATACTGCAAAGGTTTAATATCAAATAGTTAAAGATTATTATATATAGAACTATTGTATAGAATTATTGAAACCATAATGGACTGATTTCAGTATGGATTTCCTCATGTAAGATTAAACAATAATAAATATTATGTTCATATCTATTAAAGCTACAGTTGCAATATAAACGTGGGGAAAATATTGTGGACTTAAAAATCTCTGTTTATATATGTGCTGTGCCCTGAAAGCAGCCGTTTTCAAAAACAGTGTTTGATATNTTGTGGACTTAAAAATCTCTGTTTATATATGTGCTGTGCCCTGAAAGCAGCCGTTTTCAAAAACAGTGTTTGATATTATAAGTAGGCTGCGGTGAAAAAAAGTGAAGCCAGTATGGAAGAAATGCAACTCTGTAAAGGCATTTTGGATGCATTATAAAACGAATCGCTTTAAAGATACAATATTTCGCTTGTTGTGTTAAAAAAAAAATTGGTCACTAGTTCCCAATGAAATGATTATTAAGCGTAGACAAGATAACTGTACACCGTAGGTTTGTCTCTGAAAGTTAATGGCTGTCCATGACAAAGTGAGCACTTTTTTGATCAACCTTCGAAAAAAGTCACTGCCCCTTACTGCATATATTTCAACGGACACACTGAGTGCCATGCGCCCAGTAGGGTTGTTCTCGATGGAGGGAAAGTAGTTCCATATATTAACGTCAAATAAGAAGTGTAAGTAGTATTTCGTAATATATTAAATTATTTAATTCGCTTCCTCTTTTTTTAAGGCTTCATTTGGATGTGGTATGAATAAGGGGAAACGGTCTATGACAATGTTAATGTTACATATGTTGGAAGGTTACACAATCAAAATAAAAATATACCCTGAGCCAAGAGCTTTCAAAAGTGCTCAATTAACTGGGAACAATCTATTGGCAGGTTGTGGCTCAACTTAGCTTAGCGTGTTGTTAACAGCGTGATTATTGGACAACCATTATCTCAGCAATCACAAGTGGAGAAGGAAGACCGCAATGCCACTAGTATGCATTACACTCACGTACAATACGTGTGGATTATACACATACTATGTTTGTGGTTACACACGTACTATATGTGTAATGTTTCCTTCCCCGTTATCAAAATTGTANGATTATACACATACTATGTTTGTGGTTACACACGTACTATATGTGTAATGTTTCCTTCCCCGTTATCAAAATTGTATGATGAGTCATAAAAATTCTTGAATAGCTTCATGGCGCTTTTGAACTAAATCTCTGAAATCAATTATATAATTTTCGCGTTAGCTCCCGTGTTTGTTGTCTTATGCTATTGATAAGAGTATTACAATCCTAATATAAGAAAACTGACGCACTGAGAAGGATGTGTTGGATACAAAGAAAATGTAATTAGCGTGATGATACTGACAAAAGGAACTGATAGTTAAGGTGACGTTTCAACAGGATAATGTTCTTTCCAGTTGCGGCACAGAAAAATGAAACACTTAGTTCGACTGAACACCTGCGTCGATCATAGACTAAAGAACAAATAGAAAGAGTTACGTCATATGGACTTGTCTAATTTTGACTGGCCCGTTGCTATTGTAACTGTCAAACTTATATGGTCAACAGTGATTAAATTTGGTTCACTTTGGGTTTTTCAAAAAACTCTCCCTTTTATACAATTTTTTTTATAACTTGTAGGGGAGAGCAGGGTAAAGTGGCCATCAGCTGTTACTCCGCTGGAATGTGCTGCAGTCTGGTGGCGAGGGTTTGAAACATTCAAGAGGGAAAAAATTAGTTTTCTGCTAGCAACTGGACCGGTAATCTCACTAGTTATTGGTTTAATTAAAGTTTTTATGGTTTTGTTTACGCCTGATGTAAGACAGGTTATGAAAACCATTAATTTTATCTCAGTAAATATTAGGTTTATAGCTATTTACTACAATCATAATACAAAATTATGAGTTATGATTTAATGTAACGCGTCTTAAAATTTAGTAGATTACTTAGTGTTTACTCTAGACAAGCTTTTGTGAAGTGACATCCAAGAGGGCAANGATTATACACATACTATGTTTGTGGTTACACACGTACTATATGTGTAATGTTTCCTTCCCCGTTATCAAAATTGTGTGATGAGTCATAAAAATTCTTGAATAGCTTCATGGCGCTTTTAAACTAAATCTCTGAAATCAATTATATAATTTTCGCGTTAGCTTCCGTGTTTGTTGTCTTATGCTATTGATAAGAGTATTACAATCCTAATATAAGAAAACTGACGCACTGAGAAGGATGTGTTGGATACAAAGAAAATGTAATTAGCGTGATGATACTGACAAAAGGAACTGATAGTTAAGGTGACGTTTCAACAGGATAATGTTCTTTCCAGTTGCGGCACAGAAAAATGAAACACTTAGTTCGACTGAACACCTGCGTCGATCATAGACTAAAGAACAAATAGAAAGAGTTACGTCATATGGACTTGTCTAACTTTGACTGGCCCGTTGCTATTGCAACTGTCAAACTTATATGGTCAACAGTGATTAAATTTGGTTCACTTTGGGTTTTTCAAAAAACTCTCCCTTTTATACAATTTTTTTTATAACTTGTAGGGGAGAGCAGGGTAAAGTGGCCATCAGCTGTTACTCCGCTGGAATGTGCTGCAGTCTGGTGGCGAGGGTTTGAAACATTCAAGAGGGAAAAAAATAGTTTTCTGCTAGCATCTGGACCGGTAATCTCACTAGTTATTGGTTTAATTAAAGTTTTTATGGTTTTGTTTACGCCTGATGTAAGACAGGTTATGAAAACCATTAATTTTATCTCAGTAAATATTAGGTTTATAGCTATTTACTACAATCATAATACAAAATTATGAGTTATGATTTAATGTGACGCGTCTTAAAATTTAGTAGATTACTTAGTGTTTACTCTAGACAAGCTTTTGTGAAGTGACATCCAAGAGGGCAAAGGGGCCATTGAACTAATGGGTTGCGTCATTCGCCACTTGAGTGTGCAATGATTGCAGAGTGTATACAACGCAACGAGCACGCATACTCTACCTACATACTTCCTTCACGGTCGATTCAGTCGGGCACGGAATCAAACGCGGTACGTTTTCCTGTAGTAGATCTGCCGCGCACAGTTGCCAATTTTTATCCAGATCAAGAACATTTCCAAATGGCGGTACTGGCATCCCACCTCGTCTCACAAAAAACCGGACCACGTGGCGCAGTGGTCAACCTTCGGACTCTCGTTCGGGAGGACTTTGGGTTCAAATCCCGGTCCGGTCATTCTAAATTTTGCTATCCATGGTTATCCGAGGACAATCCAGGCGAATGCTGGGGTGGTTCCTTGCCATAAGACATGGCCGTTTCCTTCCCCGCTCATGCTTCTCTGAGTAATTTACTCCGTCNTGCTGGGGTGGTTCCTTGCCATAAGACATGGCCGTTTCCTTCCCCGCTCATGCTTCTCTGAGTAATTTACTCCGTCTATAATGACCTCGCTGTCGACGAGACGTTAAGCCAGTGGCGTGACCAGAATTTTCTCAAGGAGAGGAGGGCTTACACTGACTAAAGGGAAGGGAGGGTCTTTATAACTGGCCTTAGCGCTGCTGACGTGCATGTTAATTAAGACGAACGCAAAGGCAAATACAACTTCACCATATAATAAAATGGATCATAGTTTACAGAAGTTAGTTTTAAAACAAAATTTAATGCTTACTGACAGTTTAATAGTAAATGTTGAAAACCTCAATGTAAAGGAGGGAATGTAAACCGAAGTAAGATGCAGGCATTGTAGCTACCACTTGTGGTCCTCCGAGCTCTGTCGCCGTGGTCACCTGTTTCAAGAGAAGAGCGTGATTCATAGCTACGTCGCCTTTCTGCAGCATTCCGCGATGCATGTCTTCTCACACCACTGTAAACTAATGAGATGATGTGATGTTAAAACTTCCGCCTGCCAGAAGCTATTTTGCGTTAGCTGTAAGGGCGTTTCTAGCTCGCTCGCAGCTTGCCTCGTCACCTCTACGAATTGGTGCTAAACTGGCGTGCAGTCTGTATTTCGGAAGGTCGTCGTGATCACATATATACCTGTGCTAGACGTCTGAAAATGACTATGTTTGAAATACGGTGCTCTAGTAGAGATGTCAAATATTGCATGTTCTTGGCTTCTGGGTCGTAGACATCTGACGGTTGCATTTTGTCCTGAAGTTTCGGAAGATATTGAAGCATCCATTTTCAGAGTAAAAAAATCAGCAGTAACAGTAACTTACTGAGCCTCTGTGGGACCTCCCTGCCTTTATATACGGTATGCCGTGCATGGGTGCTTCCTGATTGGCTGGAGTAATCCCTTACTATTTCACCCCTGTTTGGTGCGTTCGGCCGAGGTATTTACACGCCTGAGGTATGTAAAGGCAGGAAGGTACACAGACTCTCAGTGAGTAACAGTTACTGCTGCTGCTATTTTCCCTGAAGATGTAGGCTGCATTGTCTTCGGAAACGTGGGGACGATGTACGACAGTGACGCGGCTGCAGCACAGAAGCCAAGAGCGCTCTGTCAATGACCACGAAAGCCCACGAACGTTATGTCACAAATTGCTTGAAGGTGAAAAGGAATATGTTATCACGAGTCAGGACCACCCGGAGGAAACCCATCCACCTCATGACAGTTAACAATGCATCTTTCTCCGTCCATAACAGTCATATCAATGTAATGGGATCTTTAAAANCATCCACCTCATGACAGTTAACAATGCATCTTTCTCCGTCCATAACAGTCATATCAATGTAATGGGATCTTTAAAACTTGCGCAGATGTCAAATACGTTGGAAACTCAAGTAAAAGAAACCATCCCATAGGAACGAATGACAAAATAAACAGTGCCTTGTTGTGAGAAATTAAAAAAAAATGGTCCTAATTTCCTTTTTGATCATATAATTGCGGGCTAATAAATTTTTTTAATGACCTAAAATTTACCAATGAAAAATTATAAAAGATTATTTAGAAATTTTAATAGATTGAAATGATTAAGATGGCATTTACAANATCCACCTCATGACAGTTAACAATGCATCTTTCTCCGTCCATAACAGTCATATCAATGTAATGGGATCTTTAAAATTTGCGTAGATGTCAAATACGTTGGAAACTCAAGTAAAGAAACCATCCCATAGGAACGAATGACAAAATAAACAGTGCCTTGTTGTGAGAAATTAAAAAAAAATGGTCCTAATTTCCTTTTTGATCATATAATTGCGGGCTAATAAATTTTTTTAATGACCTTAAATTTACCAATGAAAAATTATAAAAGATTATTTAGAAATTTTAATAGATTGAAATGATTAAGATGGCATTTACAANAAATTTACCAATGAAAAATTATAAAAGATTATTTAGAAATTTTAATAGATTGAAATGATTAAGATGGCATTTACAACATTGAAATATCTTCTGCTTAAATAAAATTGCAATTAACTGCCCAAAATTAATAAATACCCATCAAATGAAGCATATCTTAATAAGTGTTCCCTCTTTGAATCCCACCCCATATTCTCTCTCGAGCAGTCCTCAGGCCACGGTATATGTAGCCTATCCAGCCCCCCCCCTCCCNGCCAAGCGTCGAACGGGGGCATAGACAGATATGTTGAATTACCCAGCCGTTAACCCTCGCAGGATGCGTGACTCAGCAGCGCAGTAGGTGAAACTGTGCTGTGTTTTAGGACGTATTCTGGCTCTGTTCTGCATGTTCGAAAATCAAACTGTCCTTCCTCTTCATTGCCTGTTATGGTCATCCGGGAATGGCCTGTCAGGATTTGTTGCCTTCGCGTTTCCATTCCTTCCAACACAGCCGTTGACCTCCCGAGACGCAGTTGGTTGGTGCACTTCCCTTCTAGTGTGCGAGAGGTTCTGGGTTTGAATCCCAGGTAAGGCATGGGCTTNGACGCAGTTGGTTGGTGCACTTCCCTTCTAGTGTGCGAGAGGTTCTGGGTTTGAATCCCAGGTAAGGCATGGGCTTTAGTTCAAGTTAGGTGATAAGTTAGTTTGTAAACCGTCCTCTGATAAGCCTTCAGACATAACACCTGGTGACAATAACAAGCGTTTTCGAATCTAATCCAATCCAATTCCAACACAGCCTGACTTTGACGTACGAACGGCTCTAATAGTGTGCAGTTCAGCGTGCCGTCTACTAACACACATACACACACACACACACAAGTTGGCTTCTCTCAAACTCCATCGGTTGTTCATAAGGCTGTCTCGCACGTCTACTCGAGATGCTTGTAGCTCCTTATTCATGNCACACAAGTTGACTTCTCTCAAACTCCATCGGTTGTTCATAAGGCTGTCTCGCACGTCTACTCGAGATGCTTGTAGCTCGTTATTCATGTCTGGTAAGTATTGTGCTGTCACATGACATAAATTATTATGTGAAGTTCGTACATATGTGCCGCCACACGAAGAGTGACGGCAGAACTCTCGCAAAGACATATTTGGGTGCATCACCGTACGAAACTTAAATCGTTTTCATATCATCAGTTGATATGATAGTTTACAAACATTCATGGTTAGAGAATTATATGTACAGAGCGAACCAATTTTTATTTTAGAGAACGAATATTAAATCTGTAAGAAAAGTATTTTGTGTATTTTATATTAGTGGGAAAAATTTCGAGGATAAATATGTGCATATTTAATATAAAGAGGACTTTAGAGTAGCTGAAATAACTTGATTTTTCTTACATTTTATTACATATAAGCTAAGTTTGTTGTCCCTCAAACAAACAGAAACTAAAACTATATCTTAATAAGGCACAAAGAAACGTTACCTTCTCGGATTTCAAACCCAAAATAACTGTTACGAAGACACAGCAGTGATTTTGTCTACAGAAGTCCCTATGTCTGAGTAACGAGGGTATGTTTCTATTAAGTATTAATTTTTCACCAAATGCTGAAAAAAATCGACTTGATTGGAATTTTTTGTGCCAGAGGAATTTCACTTCTAACTAATAATAGCTGGTATCAATAGGGTAGTTTCGTTTTGTGAATGCCAGTGCTTTGAGCGACACGTGTTGACGTCATGAATGCACAAAGGAGTTCGTTCTAATGCGGGGAGCTTGTGAGTTCTTCTTTTATATACGTGATTATTTTTACGCCTTCGTTTGTTTTTTCTCGTGCCCTTCAATGCATGAACTATCGACCATCTGTGACGCGGTCGTTTGTTCGCATCAAAAGGTATCGAGACACTCGCCTNAAATAACTGTTACGAAGACACAGCAGTGATTTTGTCTACAGAAGTCCCTATGTCTGAGTAACGAGGGTATGTTTCTATTAAGTATTAATTTTTCACCAAATGCTGAAAAAAATCGAATTGATTGGAATTTTTTGTGCCAGAGGAATTTCACTTCTAACTAATAATAGCTGGTATCAATAGGGTAGTTTCGTTTTGTGAATGCCAGTGCTTTGAGCGACGCGTGTTGACGTCATGAATGCACAAAGGAGTTCGTTCTAATGCGGGGAGCTTGTGAGTTCTTCTTTTATATACGTGATTATTTTTACGCCTTCGTATGTTTTTTCTCGTACCCTTCAATGCATGAACTATCGACCATCTGTGACGCGGTCGTTTGTTCGCATCAAAAGGTATCGAGACACTCGCCTGCCTCCGTGCTCCGCGAATAAGCTCGCAGTTGGCCTCAGCGCAGACGGACTTGCATTACAGTTCTCTCTCAGCACCTCCTTCTTGAGGGATTTACTGGCGTGTCCCGTTTCTTTTTGATTTCGCGCCGCATCTCCTCTCTGCATCTCCCGCCTCTTCACAATCCACTTTGTTACTGCGTTCGGTGATCCACTCTAAGCGGAGGAAAGAGTCTTTGAGTTGATAAGTTTGGTTGGCTCTTAACACCGAAGTGTTGTTCACCTGTGAGGCTAAAATGAAGTGAAGACCTAGCAACGGCGGAATGCAAGCGCGGGGAAAACAAGAGTACCCCGAGAAAACCTGCTGGCCAAGGGCAACGTCCGTCACGTTTCCCACATGCAAAAACCCGGGTGACCACGCCGGGAATAGAACCCGGTTTGCCTTCGTAAAGCTAGTAGTCTGGCCATTGCACCACCGCGGCTCCTCAGGAAGGAACCAATCAGAAAGATGTCCGTGGAGCCTGCGAGGTGTGGAAGTTTACCGACACCGGCGTAGCTTCTTGGCGGCCTCAGCTATCCTGAGTTAGTGACTAGGACATGAATAATAATGTTGCTCGTATTTATAGCGGCGCGAGTGTCACAGACTGGTGCGGGAGTTATAACTAAGGTCGACAGTTGGGTTGTGGTTNGACTAGGACATGAATAATAATGTTGCTCGTATTTATAGCGGCGCGAGTGTCACAGACTGGTGCGGGAGTTATAACTAAGGTCGACAGTTGGGTTGTGGTTCCACGCAAGTATCATTCCGCGCACCTGCTGCCAACCCCGCAAAGAAAGAGCAGCTGCTCTTCTGCAGGAAACTGTCTCATGAGCGATGACCTTGTACGATTCCAATGCGAAGTCGTCGCGAGAATTCGCAAACTTGTTGCTTGGCGGAAAGCGCTGCGAAACTGAGGAAAGGAAGGAAGAGAGAAAAGCTGTCTATGAAACGGAGAAGGAAGGAAACAGAAACTTAATCAAGTTCCATACTAGCGAGCACTAGCATGAATACAGCGTTCAGAACTAAAAAGGAAAGATCGCACCTTTGAGGTAGAATTTGTTCTGTTTTTTTTTTTTTGGTAGCACAGAAAAGAAAAAAAGTGGTTGNAAGTTCAATTTTGTCTTTTTTGCAGCATGAGATTAAAAACTGTAATAAATTATGAATATTCATCCAAAGAAAATTTCATTTTAAGGGAAGCTTATGCCAACATACTGCTCTATCTACTTTTTATATACATCTCACTCCCAAATAAACGTTTTATTGGAAACAGAAAAAAAAATGCCCCACACTGGATAAGCATGCATTGAGGTAATCTAATATTCGTTGTTTACAAAATGATATCTCCGTAACCATAAGCCCTTATAATTCAAAGACACCCAACCAGCATTCTGAGAGAGAGTGCCATTCATGCACTCAAGTTTGTGTAGATGATGAACAAATCATCCAATACTCACGCCATTTTGTAACAGCTAAAAGTAGCGTTGTTNCACTCAAGTTTGTGTAGATGATGAACAAATCATCCAATACTCACGCCATTTTGTAACAGCTAAAAGTAGCGTTGTTGATAAAACAGACGCTTAGAAGTTAAAAATATGTAATACATGTTGTTCTCTCTACTTTTTGCAGAGGCCCCTCAGTAAAGTCTTAAGAATAACTTAAGCACTTAAAAGTGTAGTTTATATAACGTTCATTTATTTCTAAGTGTACCAGTACTTAAGGTGTTAGTTTCTTTCGCTGTGTATCCATGTTCTTTATAATTTGAGGATTATTCAACATGAATAACCGAATATGGCATTAAATAAATGCGCAAAACACAAATAACAGTAACAATTTTAAATGTCCTCTTCACATTTAGCCTACTTTACAAAGAAAAGGAAGTCTTATCACCATACCACGACTATGCCGCGCGTATGCCTTCAAAATTAATGTAATTTTAAAATTTATGGTGACATGTCATATATCAGGAACCATCCTACCGATTTAAAACAAATATTGTATGTTGACCGTGTATCACGTAAGCATTCAATTAAAAACTATAGTGTGGTTGGTCGGCCATTTTGGAAAATAGCACTACATAAAAAGAGAACCTTTAAATTATATCTTGCAAACTAATCAACCGACACTCCCCAAATTGGCACGTAAGTAATACTATGGTAGGTCACGTAAAGGATTCCGATTTAAATCGATTATACTCTCATTTTCAGAATAATATCAATTAAAATATTTAAGGTTTATTTCGTATATCGACGATACCGTTACACAAACTTCTAACCAATTTTGGATGCTGAAAGTTTCTACTACGATAATCCTGTATGACAACACAGAAACACTGCCCGCATTTTGTAAGAATGCGTCACACGGATAAGTAAAGTTTTTATGTCATATCTCGGGAAACAATTGGCCGGCCTTACCATATTTGGCAAACAAGTAACACTGCAGAATGTGATTTGAACTGGTATGTTAGTATGTCAGATGCTTTTTTTTTTTCTAAATGGGGGCCTTATAGACATTTTAACTTAGTATAATATATCTTCAAAGCCACGTAACTAATTTTAACTTATTTTTGTAAGCTGTCAGTATATGTAGCAACCATAAAATGTATCCACACAAAGTCCGCTGTTTTGTAAAAACCCATTATATGAAAAATTATAGATTTTAACGTCATATCTCTGATGAAAAACGAACAGATTTTAACCAAATTTGGCAAACAATTAGCACTACGGCGGGCCATGTTAAATATTTAGCTATGAGTGGGTAATCAACTTTTTTTTAAAATGGTGATGAAATAAACATTTTAACCTAGTAACTTATATCAGCAAAACTAAGAAATAAATATCCACTTAAATTTTATGCGGGCATTATTTATTATAAGCATTAAATTCGTCTGTACTAAGCCTTTTTCATCTCCGCCATTTTGTTAGATAGTTCCGAATGAAAAAATTAAATTTCAATGTCACATCTCGGGAAGTAATCAACAGATTCCTGCCTAATTTAGCGAAGCAGTTTTATTATGTGATGGCATATTAATTTGCATGTCTTGAGTGTGACCGACACTTATTTTCAGAATTACGGCGATGATATCACTTAAACCTAGGGTAGGCCTACTATATCTACGAAACTATGTAATCGTATTTAATTTAACTTTGAATACTCTAAGTATGACAATCATAGAATGTACTAATATATTAACATTTTGTACTCCATTTAAGAAAGCCGTGACACGAAAAAAATTGAGGTTTGATGCCATAACTTGAAGACAAACCAACCTATTCTCGCCAAATTTTCACACACGTAACGCTACAGTAAGGTATGTAAACTAACAGGTTTTATTTAAGGCAGGTTTTATTTAATGGCGTTACTATAAATAATTGTATGTTGTATATCTTAAACAATTCATCAAACGTCTTCTTATAAATATGGACAGTAAAAATATATTTGATGATATGGAATTTTTTTAAACCATTATTTTCATAGTTATACACATGTGTGAAAAAATTAACGGCGGGACAGATTTTCACATTTAACGTCATGCACCGGGATTTCAAACAGGTACGAAGCATAACATGAGTACTTCAAGATCTAAGAATATGTAAAAGGTGAACAACATTTACCAACAGAGAAATTCAAATGAGCCAAAGGGCCTTTATTGAAAAGTGAATTCAAAGCACCACAGGACATAGGACGNGAATATGTAAAAGGTGAACAACATTTACCAACAGAGAAATTCAAATGAGCCAAAGGGCCTTTATTGAAAAGTGAATTCAAAGCACCACAGGACATAGGACGGAAACTGCAGTGATACAAGAGTCACGAAAAGAAAACTGCATTTCTCAGTGGGGACTATGATCACTATGACAGCGATGCAGGACACTCACCNACAAGAGTCACGAAAAGAAAACTGCATTTCTCAGTGGGGACTATGATCACTATGACAGCGATGCAGGACACTCACCGTCTGTTCATTCTCGCATAAGGTTGCCGACATGCAATTCACGTGTCATTGCCCATGCCTCTTGCAGTCGTTGTTGGCGGCAGGCGTCCTGTTGACTGGGTTCAGGTCCAGGAACCATCGCCGGCCAGTCAACGCGGGTATCTACTCCCTCGAGAAGTTTTTGTCGTTGAAGAGGAACTCGGAGCTCAAAAGCGACCAGGAAAAGACGTATGTGAGGAATCAGAAACTCGGTAGAATAGCGCTCACCAGAAACTGAATCTTCTTGGAAGACGCTGAAAAACCTGTTGTCACCAAGTATTATTACTCCCCGTTTACGTGTTCTCCGCTGTCTCCATATGAGAACCTCGGTAGAATAGTGCTCATGAGAGACCGAATCTTCTTGCAATATGTGGAACATACTGTGGTCACCAAGTATTATTACTCCTTATTTACATGTTTCCTGCTATCTCCATATTAAAACCTCCTTTGAATAGCGCTTACCAGAGACAGAATCTCGTTGGAAGACGTGGAACTTCCTGTGGTAACAAAGTATTACTACTCCTCGTTTACGTGTTCCCCGCTATATCCATATGAGAACCTCTGTAGAATAGTGCTCATGAGAGACCGAATCTTCTTGCAATATGTGGAACATACTGTGGTCACCAAGTATTATTACTCCTTATTTACATGTTTCCTGCTATCTCCATATTAAAACCTCCTTTGAATAGCGCTCACCAGAGACAGAATCTCGTTGGAAGACGTGGAACTTCCTGTGGTAACAAAGTATTATTACTCCCCGTTTACGTGTTCTCCGCTGTCTCCATATGAGAACCTCGGTAGAATAGTGCTCATGAGAGACCGAATCTTCTTGCAATATGTGGAACATACTGTGGTCACCAAGTATTATTACTCCTTATTTACATGTTTCCTGCTATCTCCATATTAAAACCTCGGTAGAATAGCGCTCACCAGAGACCATATACCCTTGGAAAATGGGGAACTTCCAGTGGTCACGAAGTAAAATTACACCTCGTTTGTGAGTTTCCTGCTCTCTCCACATCAAAACCTCCTTTGAATAGCGCTCACCAGAGACAGAATCTCCTTGGAAGACGTGGAACTTCCTGTGGTAACAAAGTATTATTACTCCCCGTTTACGTGTTCTCCGCTGTCTCCATATGAGAACCTCGGTAGAATAGTGCTCATGAGAGACCGAATCTTCTTGCAATATGTGGAACATACTGTGGTCACCAAGTATTATTACTCCTTATTTACATGTTTCCTGCTATCTCCATATTAAAACCTCGGTAGAATAGCGCTCACCAGAGACCATATACCCTTGGAAAATGGGGAACTTCCAGTGGTCACGAAGTAAAATTACACCTCCTTTGTGAGTTTCCTGCTCTCTCCACATCAAAACCTCCTTTGAATAGCGCTCACCAGAGACTGAATCTCCTTGGAAGATGTGGAACTTCCTGTGGTCACCAAGTATCATTACTCCTTGTTTACGTGTTTCCGGCTATCGCCATATGAGAACCTCGGTGCAATAGCGCTCACCAGAGACTAAATCTCCTTGGAAGACGTGGAACTTCCTGTGGTCACCAAGTATAATGACTCCCCGATTACGTGTTCCCCACTCTCGCCATATGAGAACCTGTGTGGAAAAGCGCTCACCAGAGATTGAAACTCCTTGGAGATTGTGGAAATTCCTGTGGTCACCAGGAATTATGACTCCCCGTTTACGTGTTCCCCGCTCTCTCCGTAAGATAACCTCGATATAATAGCGCTCACCAGAGTCTGAATCTCCTTGGAAGACGCGGAACTTCCTGTTGTTGCCAACTATCTTGAGTCCCCGTTTACGTGTTGTCCGCTCTCCCCATGTGCATAGACATCTGGAATCTTTATTGAGAATAATTCGGTTCTCAACTGTGAAGAGCACTCGACACCATTGCTGAGCTCCGCATTTGTTATGTTCCCCGCACCACAGCAAACGCCGCCTCGAACAGCTATATGTCAAGCACACCGTACTAGTCGTCGAGTGAAGAAAACATATGTGTGCAGTTTCCTGGAAATGGCGGCACTCGATGTCGGGCTTCCAGTAGTGTGTTGCATGTGTGTTCCGATTTAATTCGCTGTTTGCCGTCGATTTATCGTCGCCTGTTGAACAGTATACCGGTCCTTCGTCGCTTGTTGTTTTTCTGGACCTTCGTACTTCTGTTATTGTCGTTCTAAATGCTGCCCTAGTTCGTGTCACGATGCTGTGTGTGACCCCTTGTTCTTCAGAAAAATTAACGACACTTTGCTATTCTTCAAACTTGCCAGTGATTCGACATGACGCAAAGTCGTCCAGATGTNTTCAGAAAAATTAACGACACTTTGCTATTCTTCAAACTTGCCAGTGATTCGACATGACGCAAAGTCGTCCAGATGTTGTCTACAGGACTGTGCTGGCCATTTCAGACATCAGGCAGCAACACGGCGTCGTTCAAGCCGATGTTCACCGTGCAATGACTTCCACTGCAATGTTGACCGTACACCACGCTCGTGCCGTATAACCTTCACGCACGATCACAGTACGTCGTGCTGCGTATATTCTCATGCCTCATACCATGCCCTACACTTGGCGATCTCCTGGTTTTTCTGTGGGCCAGTACTGCCTGTTGGTTCCTCTGATATGTTCATTTCTGCACTTACCCCTTAATTTTTACACGCCAGTGTACTAATGAGTTATTTCATTTTAATGGTATTTGAAACACATAAATTGCCGTTCTGACAAAAGCATCACCGAAACCAAATAAGAAATATGTTGAAGATCTAAGGAAAAGCTTCACAAACTGCCACTTAGTCGGTATACAATTATTGCTTAGTAAAGATCATCGAAAAATTGCGACTACATTTGAATCAACTTGACCTGGATACATTTTTTTGAAACGGAGCTCCAATATGTATATTGTATTATTTTAGATCTTGATACATCAAAAGTTTAACATGCTTCACAAACCTTTCAATTATTGCCACTTNTGTATATTGTATTATTTTAGATCTTGATACATCAAAAGTTTAACATGCTTCACAAACCTTTCAATTATTGCCACTAAATTATGCAATGAGGTAAAATTATGGACGAATTGGTACTTGTATTTATAGAATGACTTTTAGTACGTTTTAAAAAAAGTACAAAATTTAACTGGTGAAATTTTTTTTGGAGTACAAATAAAATATTGTATGTTAGTAATATCATGTTTTTGTGATTACACCTGGTTGAATTTGTGTGTGATGAAGTCTACACTAAAACGTTAAGGCCAATTAAAATTATTTTTGTTGTGACCACACAAAAATTTGGTGATATGACTTCTCTACAAAATATTTTCCTGCACGAATAATNTGTATATTGTATTATTTTAGATCTTGATACATCAAAAGTTTAACATGCTTCACAAACCTTTCAATTATTGCCACTTAATTATGCAATGAGGTAAAATTATGGACGAATTGGTACTTGTATTTATAGAATGATTTTTAGTACGTTTAAAAAAAAGTACAAAATTTAACTGTTGAAATTTTTTTTGGAGTACAAATAAAATATTGTATGTTAGTAATATCATGTTTTTGTGATTACACCTGGTTGAATTTGTGTGTGATGAAGTCTACACTAAAACGTTAAGGCCACTGAAAATTATTTTTGTTGTGACCACACAAAAATTTGGTGATATGACTTCTCTACAAAATATTTTCCTGCACGAATAATTTCACCCAATTTTAAAATACCATTGCTATCAAATAATATATGTTGAAAGCACAGTAGTTATTAGATGTACTCTTCTTCCTTCCTAATTTTGTATTTTTTACTCAAGAACGTTGTTTATAATTAATTCTAAAGCACCTTTGTTAAATTAAGTTTTTACGAAAGGCTTTGCTTTAATTTTTAATCTCAGAATTCAAGAACTTTATTACAACTAAATTAGCCACGTAATAAGTGCTTTATTTGGATATAAAACATTTGAAGTGACGGTGCCTCTTTTAATTTGTCGTGGAAGTCAGCATTGAAGAATACTTATTTTATATAGAATCATCACAATATAAGATTTTTTTTAGCGATTGCAGTCAACTGTAGCAGAAAGACAGGCGTTCAAACTAAAAATTAGCTCAAAGGGTCTAAAATTTGGAATTCTCAGTTAGAATAAATATTACAAAGAACAGTTATTTCTCCTTTTTTTTCATTAATGTATTTAATTTTTACACCAGTCTCAAATTACAACAATAATGCCATATATACAAATTTTAGGTATAAATAACTTTATTTAGGAAAAAAAATATGCGTATAATTTAAACTATTTGGTAATAATTTTTTTTACACTAGATAAAATTTTCTCAGTTTCTAACAATATTACAAAAAAATTAAATTTCAGATGAAGCCCTTTTTCAGACACAAGCACACTCATGTTATTGGCAGAAAACAACATTACTACAATTTCTGCTGGGAACATCCTGTTGATATATTACAACTTTTATGGGACGTGACAGAGGAATTTAAACAAGGTCTCTGTGGAATGCATTTCAATTGCAGATCTGAATTCTTGTCTTACCGCCATCTCTTTATCGTTGAAAGCCTCAAACGTTCCTTCAAGAATCCGGAAGTCTAAATAAGTTTCTTTGCATCTCGTCTTGGTTTCTTGCTTGTGAAGTGGTGTTGGGGTTGCGAGTCAATGCTCACGAGGCGTTAGAATCAGAATAAATTAGGCTTAGATTCTCAGTGTGGATATTTTTGCTTCTGTGCGTGAAGGAAGCAATAGGGATCGGAAATTGTGGTCATTGTACCGCCCAACATCTCTACGTCTATACAAATTACGTGCTCGCATCATAACTTCAAAATTTTGTTCCTCCACATCTTCATCTGGATCAGTGAAAATTAGGTCCATTATTTTCACACACAGACATTATGATATCTGTTTACTAATAAAACGCTTCGTTATTATCTAACTCGTAAAATTATTTAAAACCGTACTTGTAGAGTAGTTCACATAGGTATTGATTCTAGTAGGAACTATGCTACAAGATACAAGTCCTTGTAAGTTACAAGTCTCTTTATGAAACCAAACTTTACAAGTACTTGTAAAAATCACCTGTTACTCGTACGATTTTACTTGTAGCTACAATTATTGTACTCGTAGGTTTATGAAACAGCATTATGCTTAACATAACTAGTCGAACAAAAAGTATTATTCACCAGATTTGTGTGTATAAATAAATAGAATCGACTAACTTCTGTGAAGAAATACGCGCAGACTATGCAAAAATTTTAAATCTACACCTGCAGTGTTCGTTTATATATTGGCCGAGTGTCTCTTTGAGTAGACATTTCATGATCTGACCCCGGAACTCATATGTACGAGTATGTCATGCCGATAGTGAAAATATTTCTTGCGGTTAGACTCACTGTTCGAAAAAAATGTCAGTGAAATTACGGAAAATACCGGTTACAAATTATCCAGACATCTGCATTAAATTTCGGTCTCTTAGTTTTTTACGATAACGTTCTCTCCGTAAATCTCACATAGATCTCCGTGAGTTCACGGATCATGTCCACAATCTTGCAGGTTCATGTTTTAAAATCTGCTCTTTATTAAAAGAGCTACACAAAAATTTACGTTTTAGTTTTGTTAAGTGTATGTTTCACTGTGTATACAGAAGGTTTTGTCCTGTAGCGGAATTTGAACAGGAATAAACGAATTGGCACTCCGCGAGTTGTTCACCACTCACCTACTTCTATTTTACACGAAGTAGTATTGTGAAGATGGGATTTCATACGCTTCAGGTATCATCTGCATGGTTCGTGTCTCAATATCGAAGCCATAAGAATACGAAGAGATTTCGTATTTTATATTTACTACTAAAGGGCAAGCGTCCTATGTCTTGGTTTCAAGATAAAACATTTAAAACCATTTGAAAAGTCTATCTCTCCACCTTTTTTTATTTAGGAAAACAATATATGCAAATTCCGTATAAATCATAAGTGCTCGAGCGAGTTTTTCAAACTTCACTGTTGGATTATTGTGCAAGTAATTTTCCCTATAATTCATTAAAATAATGTAAATTCAGTCCGTAAATGTGTGAACTAATATTAAGAAATACTTATCAAATTCCATTATCAACTAAAAACTATTAACGAAAAAATATTTTATTAAAATTTACATTCACCCACCAATGACTTGAGAACCGCCCAAANACCGCCCAAAAAAAAAACCCCCGGGAAATTTGAGGATAATGCATATTTTACAAAAAAAAATTCTCTAGATTTTCTTATTTTGGAAAATTTTTGTATTTTCTGTTGTCCTGTACCAACATTTAGAAATGTGTTATCTCCTAAATGGCTAGTCACAATACGATATCCATCTACCACGTGGCCAGGAAAGGAAACAATATCGATTGTGGAAACGAAGGTAAAACGATATGTTGAACGACTGTCACATACACCCCACATCGTTATATTAATTATATATCAAAAAAATTAAAAAATAAGAATAAGCCGTACCTGTCTATTGCAAGGCTAACTGGTGAATTCAGTTAGCAGAAATAAAATTTATTATTGAGGAAAATATTTTAAGGACCCTGAGAAAAAGGTTTTGTTGAATCAAAAAAAAGTTTGTTTTGCGCAACCAAACAAAATTTTTGTATAGGGTCAACAAAAAATTTTGTTGTTCAAGCAACTAATTTTTTGTTCTTATTTGATTGCCTCAAACAAAGATTTGGTTGGTGAAAATCAATATTTGTTTAGCTGTATGTACATGAAATATTTTCTGTTAATATAAAAAGTATTGAATCCCAACTGGGACTTGAACCTAGACCCCCTGCGCTNATGTACATGAAATATTTTCTGTTAATATAAAAAGTATTGAATCCCAACTGGGACTTGAACCTAGACCCCCTGCGCCCAAGCGCTACGTATTAGCAAACTCAGCTAACGTGACTGTTGAATAAGTAGGCATAGTTATATAATAATACAGTAAAACTACTGGACAACGTGTTCAAATAAATATTTCAAGGTTTTACAGCTTTATATTTTAGTTTCCTGCTAAAGTTATTTTATTAGGATGTTAATACAATTATTAAGCATTAATAAATACCCTTACAAACAGTGTTACTATCATAATTGTCACAAAATATCAAAACAAATTCTTGAACTGTGTTTTCGAACGGAGGCAATCAGATAAGTGGCCAAACAAATACGTATACAGTTGATTCAACCAAAAATTTTGTAACAGTCTTATTTATTTCGGTCTAAAACAGAGGTTTTGTAAATTCAAGCGTATATTTTGTGGTTTTGAAAATTTTGTTTACTTAACAAAATATTTTGTTGGGCCAACTTAATATTTTATCGGCCTTATACAAAAATATATTTTGTTCGCTATTTTCTCAGTGAAATTTCAACATTTTGGATAGTTGATTTCCACTTTTAATCACACACTCTCTCAAATGCAATTGGAACAGTATCTTTACGCAAAATATTTCCTTGAAAATGACATCCCTACAAAATTATCTCAGACGGAAATATCAGTAGTGTTATTTGCAGTCAGATTTTTTCCTCACTTTGTGATTTCGCTGGAATGATTAGTTCGCATGTAAAAGCTGCTGTCATTAAAGTTAGACACGAAAATGAGGAGTTTGTAATGAACTGTATCAAGAATAAATATTACATGTGTTTCAATAAAAACTATTGACGTTGAAGATGATATAAAACANAGACGGAAATATCAGTAGTGTTATTTGCAGTCAGATTTTTTCCTCACTTTGTGATTTCGCTGGAATGATTAGTTCACATGTAAAAGCTGCTGTCATTAAAGTTAGACACGAAAATGAGGAGTATGTAATGAACTGTATCAAGAATAAATATTACATGTGTTTCAATAAAAACTATTGACGTTGAAGATGATATAAAACACAGAGAAGGCATAAATATTCGTTGTTTATGGCATATAAGGAAGTATATTTGCATTGTCATTAATATGCATGCTTTTGGCACCATAAACTTTACAAGCTCTGAGCACTGGCCTATTTACACTTTTAGAAAAATTGTCCGTAAAATTACGGAAAATACCGGCATCAAATTATATATATATGTGGACTTTAAATTACGGGCTCTTTTTTTTTTTTTCAAAAACGTCCTCTCCGTAAATTTTACCTAAATATCCGCAAATGTATAAAAAAGAGTAACAAAAAAAGTTTTACTTTATTTACGTAGGTGATTCGCTGTGTATAAAAATGACTATAAAATTAAAAAAATTCCGGTGGAGAGATTTGAGCCCTGAGAGAATTTTGGCAGTCCAATCATTATACACTCACCTACCACCCTTTTACAATAAATGGTGTTGTAAATACGGAATTTATATGGAATGATGCATTTACCTCTTAGTTTCTAGTCATGTTGTGTGCGATATTGTTTTTTTTTTTAATTCAAGTTTGCAAACAGGGGTATGAAAAAGAGTTATATTTTCGTGATGTATTTCACTGTGTATAACCAAAAAAATAAAAATAAAGTTTTACTATTTAGTCCTGTGGTGGGATTTAAAAGCGAATCGAAATATTGACTATCAATAATTCGAAAGAATCACCTAATATACATTTACACGAAGCATTTTGTAAATATGTATTTTACATGAAAGTGACGAACACGCCTCTCTTAGTTTCAAGTCGTGTTAGAGTGCGTCTTGCTATATTCGCGTTTTATAAAACGAGGTTACAAAAATATTTTTTTTTAATTTCATTATGTGCGTGTTTCGCTATGTATATAGAAGGTTTTCTCCTGTAGCGGAATTTTAACAAGAGTCAAAAAATTGGCACTCCATGAGTTATTCGCGCTCACTTACTACTATTTTATACGAAGTAGTGTTTTGAAAATGGGATTATATACGCTTCAGGTAACATCTGCATTGTTCGTGTCTCAAAATTGATGCCGCAAGAATACGAAGAGTTTCCGTATTTTATATGCACGGAGCTCATTTCCGTTATTCGTCGTTACGAAGGGCCTTTCCGTTAATTAACTCCACATCTCCGTAAAGGTTTCCGTAAATCTACAGAAATTTCTAACAGCACAGTGCCGCTCTTCAAAGTTTGCTGGAGCTCGTTACCTTCCGACTGCCAGCACGTTATATTCAATTACGCGAAACGAATCCATAAACATATAACGACAGCCATCAAGGTTTATTACGGGATACGTTATATAAACGCCTCAAAACACAGCAGGCATCTTAGAGTGCTTGGAAGGTGAGAGATGTGAGATTCGAACTTAATGCTGCAACGAGACAATAAGCAGTTTGTTACCTGAGTGTATCGTTCGCATGCCGCATGGAGTGAAACAGACTAAGTGAAGGTGGGATGTCAATGAATCTCCATTACAGTGTTGAGGGGGGCCGATCTCCTGTATTTACGGATCAGACAATCCTCGCTTCCGTCTCGCTGCACATAACTGTTTGGTTTTACCAATCCACTGGGACACATGTAATTTTTAGTACAATTTTGAAGTCGGCATTATTTTATTAATGTCGGCCGCACGAAATAATAACGAAGCATGCACAACCCAGAAATTAACTAAAGCAGTCTATGTGTAAGTTTTGGAGAAATTTGGTGGAGCTCTTATTTATGACTTCTCATGGTCAAAATACGATGTCCCTCGTATAAATTATGACAAATAGTTATAACTGTATAACAGTAAGAGATATAGGGTTTGTTTGTCAAATATAATGTTTGCATTTTCAGCTGGTCGAATGTGAGGATTATAATAAGATAAATAAATAGTTTCGAAAGATAATGAGTGCATTGAAGATTACGTGAAAATAAAAGCGACGACATATTTATTGCTTTGAGGGTACGTAGCGCTCTGTGCATGTGTTTGCACGCAGTCTGCAAGTACAAGACTGCTAGCTGCTACGTAGCAAAGGACAAGCAAAGCGGCGAAGTGACAGAAATAAACGTTTCGTCATGTGATGCAACATATCATCAGCCACAAGCTTACTGAAGAAGACTACACGAAGTAATTAACAACCCTCGGAGTCAGGTATCGACTTGACTTACTTAAGTCGATAATCTCAGTTTCATCAAGTGGCGCAACATATCATCAGCCACAAGCTTACTGAAGAAGACTACACCAAGTAATTAACAACCCTCGGAGTCAGGTATCGACTTGACTTACCTAAGTCGATAATCTCAGTTTCGTCAAGTGGCGCAACATATCATCAGCCACAAGCTTACTGAAGAAGACTACACCAAGTAGTTAACAACCCTTTGGAGTCAGGTATCGACTTGACTTACCATGGTCGATAATCTCAATTTCATCAAGTGGTGCAACATATCATCAGCCACAAGCTTGCTGAAGAAGACTACACCAAGTAATTAACAACCCTCGGAGTCAGGTATCAACTTGACTTACCTATGTCGATAATCTCAGATTCGTCAAGTGGTGCAACATATCATCAGCCACAAGCTTACTGAAGAAGACTACACCAAGTAATTAACAACCCTCGGAGTCAGGTATCAACTTGACTTACCTAAGTCGATAATCTCAGTTTCGTCAAGTGGCGCAACATATCATCAGCCACAAGCTTACTGAAGAAGACTACACCAAGTAATTAACAACCCTCGGAGTCAGGTATCGACTTGACTTACCTAAGTCGATAATCTCAGTTTCGTCAAGTGGCGCAACATATCATCAGCCACAAGCTTACTGAAGAAGACTACACCAAGTAATTAACAACCCTCGGAGTCAGGTATCGACTTGACTTACCTAAGTCGATAATCTCAGTTTCGTCAAGTGGCGCAACATATCATCAGCCACAAGCTTACTGAAGAAGACTACACCAAGTAATTAACAACCCTCGGAGTCAGGTATCGACTTGACTTACCTAAGTCGATAATCTCAGTTTCGTCAAGTGGCGCAACATATCATCAGCCACAAGCTTACTGAAGAAGACTACACCAAGTAGTTAACAACCCTTTGGAGTCAGGTATCGACTTGACTTACCATGGTCGATAATCTCAGTTTCATCAAGTGGTGCAACATATCATCAGCCACAAGCTTGCTGAAGAAGACTACACCAAGTAATTAACAACCCTCGGAGTCAGGTATCAACTTGACTTACCTATGTCGATAATCTCAGTTTCGTCAAGTGGCGCAACATATCATCAGCCACAAGCTTACTGAAGAAGACTACAACAAGTAATTAAGAACCCTTTGGAGTCAGGTATCGTCTTGACTTACCTAGGTCGATAATCTCAGTTTCGTCAAGTGGCGCAACATATCATCAGCCACGAGCTTACTGAGGAAGACTACAAGAAGTAATTAACAATTCTCGGAGCCAGGAATCGAGTTGAGAATGTCCTGTAAACGATAATCTCAGTCTCATTCATCTTGATGAAAAATCCAGTCTCGGTTTTATCTGTATACAGAGTGATTCTAAAATCATGGGACAAACATTGAGGGGTTGTAGAGCTCACTAAAACAAATAATTATTGTATAGAAATATATGGGTGGAAGTGACGCGTTGCGGCACAAACGCAAAAACATAACACATTAACGGCCACCACGATCGCCAGATTTATCGAGTCTCGATTTGTTCCTATGGGGACATTTAAAAGCCCTCATGTACGAAACTCCAGTTGATTCCATTGAAGTCCTCTTCGTTCGACTGTCCTGTGCGGCTGCGCGCGTGCGTGAAATACCCGGCGTATTTTAATCTGTTCGCCAATCACTCCACTGACGCTGCCAAGCATGCATTACTGTGGGTGGTAGCAATTTCAGCAATTATTATAAACATTACTGTAAGAAAGGCATTTAGCGGCGACGTTGTAAATAAACAATGTGTTGCATTTCGTGTGTTATTTTTGTGTTTGTGCCTCAACGCGTCACTTCCGCCCATATATTCCTGTACAATAAGTATTTGTTTTAGTGAGCTCTACCACGCCTAAATATTTTTCCCATGATTTTAGAATCAACCTGTATACCGGCATTTTTCGAAATATACCTTTGAGAAAACTCTTACATCACAACAGCATGAATTTCAAAGCATGTATGTATATAGTAATATTAGTTGTGAATTAGCCCACGTATTTGTACGTCTTTTCTTGTTTATTTTAAAATAATTGTTAAAATTATGTGTAATTGTAAACGGATTTGTTAAGCATATTACATTCAAGAGCTAGTATTCATACAAGATTCCAAAATATTTGGATTGCCAGTTAATCAACGCATGCACAGTTTGGTAACATTTAAGTAAGACGTTTAGAATTTTTAATTAGCGGTGAACGAAACAAAGGAAATGTTTCCGCAGGTATGCTTCAACTTTACCAATCGTATTAGTAAGATAATAGTGCAAAGGAGGACGGAGACAGAGTATAGAGCAGTTAACCAACTGATAGAGAGAGAGGGAGAGAGAGAGAGAGAGAGGAGTAGCGCACTAGTAAACACTCCACTGGCATATATATATATACATATATATACTATTACAAACATATTCATACCCTTGCTTGCTTACAAATAAATGTTTCATGTTAAAAAAATAATTATTCCACTTTTTAATTCCATTACAAAGGTACTTAAATAAATTTGTTGTATGCAAAAATATAATATTTAACTAGTATATGTAATAACACTCAAAGCATAACACAAAGTTTTAAACATTTAAAAAGTTACAAAATAACTTCACATATACTTTAATAAGGAAACGCTAGATATATTCTTTAATAAAAATTACTTGAGTTAATAATAGTGTTTAAACGTAAGGAAAAGCAAAGCAGGAGATAAGTAAGTAAATCGTGGAGAAATATTTAATTAAAAAACAAATAAAATTGAAGTCACCTGACTTTAATACATCCCTGATCCGGCCATTCTGATTTATGTTCCCCATGTTTTTTTTTCTTCTAAATCTCTCGTGGATAATATCGGGATGCGTCCTTAGTATATACAGCCTGTTCATCGTCACTTTCATTTTCCTGAAACCCGGATTTAGTTCTGCTTTCATGCCACCCACTACGNTATATACAGCCTGTTCATCGTCACTTTCATTTTCCTGAAACCCGGATTTAGTTCTGCTTTCATGCCACCCACTACGCATATCACCACCGCAAACGAACAAGGCGTGTAATTAAAAAAAAAATCAGAGAGGAACAAACGCCTTATAACAATGCGCTGGATAGAAAGTTAAACGTGACAATTTTTTTAACGAAGACTTTTTTTCAGTATTGTTAATTAACATTAAAAATATGTAAGCAAAACAAATTTGCTTTACAAATAACGCACCAAACGTGAATTTATTAATATTTTACATATAACTATTTTTTTTAAACAAGTCTACTCAAGGATATAATTTCCAAAATTACAAAGGAAAAACGTATTTTGTCCTCAATTATAAAGTATTTCTATACAGTTACTTGAATGATTTCTTTCTAAAAACCCATTAAAATTTATGCTTTTTTTGCAAAAATTTTACAAANTTCTATACAGTTACTTGAATGATTTCTTTCTAAAAACCCATTAAAATTTATGCTTTTTTTGCAAAAATTTTACAAACAGTTTGGTCGCTTCACTTGTCACAAGAAGTGTCTTAATCATGTTACAAACATTAGTAAAGGTACTCAACTTATTGNCAGTTTGGTCGCTTCACTTGTCACAAGAAGTGTCTTAATCATGTTACAAACATTAGTAAAGGTACTCAACTTATTGCTATGCCGAGAGGTCCAGGAGCCATTTAATTATCGAAAATGGCAATATCCCTATCTTATAAAAAAAGCGCACCCCTTTCATCTTCAACACTTCGGGATTGACAACACTTCATTTAAAATAAATTTGTTATTTCAAAGTCTCAAAAGATCATAATCTCGGATATAAAACGGGGCTTGCGCAGAAGACAAAATAAAAGTAGTTAGTTTCCTCGGAGTGTTGAGAATTGCTAACAACAATGGCGAAGAAACATAGCGCAGGACATTCCCGTGTATGCTATCACTGGTGACGTCACAGCTGGGACTCCGTCTTACACGATGTGCCTGGTGCAGTGCCTAAACTCATGTAGGCGAGTGTGGACTCGACTTCAATTACCGCCACTCGTATGTTGGTTTCCGAGCTAAGTTCCCATAGCTGGTGACGTCACAGCTGGGACTCCGTCTTACACGATGTGCCTGGTGCAGTGCCTGGACTCATGTAGGCGAGTGTGGACTCGACTACAATTACCGCCACTCGTATGTTGGTTTCCGAGCTAAGTTGCCACCGCTGGTGACGTCACAGCTGGTTTCTCCGTCTTACACGATGTGCCTGGTGCAGTGCCTGGACTCATNAGCGCAGGACATTCCCGTGTATGCTATCACTGGTGACGTCACAGCTGGGACTCCGTCTTACACGATGTGCCTGGTGCAGTGCCTAAACTCGTGTAGGCGAGTGTGGACTCGACTTCAATTACCGCCACTCGTATGTTGGTTTCCGAGCTAAGTTCCCATAGCTGGTGACGTCACAGCTGGGACTCCGTCTTACACGATGTACCTGGTGCAGTGCCTGGACTCCTGTAGGCGAGTGTGGACTAGACTACAATAACAACCACTCGTATGTTGGTTTCCGAGCTAAGTTCCTTGCTGCCTTGGCTACGTCCAAGTCTATCAGCAACGTCGACATTGGTGTATGGACTAAAGAATGAACTTTTTTTAATGCAATGTTCTCCCAAATGATTACGACATAAAAAGGTAAAATGGTCTCTGTATCGTTAGAAACTGGTCTTTGGCTGCATCGGTAGTAATTGAAAAAATGAGACGGCCCATCTCAAGGTAGTAATTCAGATATTTGCTGACTGAACAGTTTTACAGCCATGTTTGGGAACTAGTTTGAGAAATCAGTAAATGCGGCAGATTTAAAAAAAAAT
>NQII01001360.1:222545-283243 GCA_002778355.1 Clitarchus hookeri
GCCGACTATAACAGCACGTTCAAACTCACTTAAATCTTGATAACCTGCCATTGTAGCAGCAGTAACCGATCTAGCTGCCGACCGCATCGCGTTACTCTGATTGGTTCCATACCTCTGTTATTTGCATACGCACGCCTATACCAGTTTTTTGGCTCTTAAGTGTAGTTTTAGGTTTAAATGTCTTATTAAATGAATATTCATGATATGAATCTCGGCTAATATAGAATTTTTTGCATTTCTAACTTCATGACGCATTGATAATTGCCAAGACGTTCATGCCGATGCTTCGTTTTGAATGTAGCTGAAAACTTAGCAATGAATGGAGATAAGGAGTTTAGCGCAGCTCCCATAAGTGGCCACTAAGCAGAGAAATACTGAAACATGAAGTCAGATAACCAATATTTTAGCCAAAGAGGACTGTTATGTGGCCTCCCAGCTCTTCGACCATTAAAGAATATGAATTTTCCTTTTAAATATCCATGTAATGATTAAACTTCGCAAGACTCTTCTTACGGAAAGAAGAGTCGGTGGTTGGCCGGTGCAGTTTGTTTAAACACATAAAGTAACGGTAACTTGAAAAAAAAAATTCTAACTGTCAGCAATCCTGCAGTATTCACAATGGCGTCTCAATACAAGAGCCTGCTGCACGATGGATTCGCTAACTCACAGGTGCAAGGATCGTATTCCGAATATTTAAATAGCTGACTCCAAATATCAGTGCAGTGGTNGGATTCGCTAACTCACAGGTGCAAGGATCGTATTCCGAATATTTAAATAGCTGACTCCAAATATCAGTGCAGTGGTTCTCAGAAGTTCCTTTACCATGGGCTACTAGATGTAGAATGTCAGTCTAACACACGCCACCTCTTGAATTAAAGTCTAGAATTCTGAGAAATATACTTTACCAAATCATACAAATGGGTTATTACCATAACTATTAGTATAGGCCACTTATATTTATTGTAGCTAAGTTACACGTATATTAATGAAAGCAACATAAACACATTGGCAAAAATAAATTGATAGCCATGAACGAAGTACAAAGAAGATTTCCGCACATTATCGTCTTAGAACGAAATTTGNTGGCAAAAATAAATTGATAGCCATGAACGAAGTACAAAGAAGATTTCCGCACATTATCGTCTTAGAACGAAATTTGTTCCATGTGGGTTTAATCCCGCTTGTTTCGTAGATGTACCACTAACAGGTATAGATGTTCCTCCATAATTCATAGCTGCTACACAGTGAATAAGTCTTTAGTAACAGTGTGTGCCACAGAGTCTAGCTCAGTAAACACGCAGCATGCCCTGACGGCGCATTAGACAAGCCTTTGCCCATCTGGATGAGTTTGAGAGAGGCCGCATCGTCGACATCCGAGAGGCAGGTTGGACGTTTCAGCTGATTACTCACCACTTTAACTGTTTACCTACACTGTGAGTCAGTGTTGGTAGCAGTGTGAACAGAAGGGTACACACACCCATAGATAATGCTCGGGTGTACCCCAGTGGACCCTCATCCGGGAGCAACATTCCATCGTGCGACAGGCTCTAAGCACTCCATAGGAGTCGCTGCGCACCATACAGGGGCATGTCACGTCAATTGGAAATATGACTGTGTCCACCAGTACCATATCCAGGCGGCAAGCAGATCGGGATCTGTCGTCGCGGTGCCGCTTACAACGTCTACCATTACGACCTGAGCATCGCTGAGCAGGTGTGACCTTCTGCTCGGAACGGGTGGTAAGGGAGCTTGCGGATTGGCAACACGTGGTGTTAAGCGACGAATCACGGTTCTGTTTGGATACAGACGACCACCGAATTCGAGTCTGGAGAAGTCCTGGCAAGCGCCATAATCCACACTTCACCGTAGAGCAGTACCCCTCCCCACCGAGAGGTGTCATTGTGTGGGGTGTCATTTCTTACGATTCCCGCACTCCACTGGTGGTGATTGAAGGAACCGTGGTGGCATGGCGATACATCCAGGAAATTCTGCGACAATGTGCACCCCCCTTTCTGGTGCAGCTTGACAACCCCATTTTCCAACAGGATGATGGCCGGCTTCACACAGCATGAACATCTATGGCCTGCCTTCGTGATATCAACATGCTTCTTTGGCCACCAAGATCCACAGACCTCTCGCTCTTCGAGAATGATTGAGATCATATTGGATGGCAACTTCAGCCAGCGACAACTACAGCGACTTTGGAGAGTCAGTTGCGCCAGCTGTTGCAGGATTTCCCTCAGAACAAAATCAGACGTCTCTATGCCTCCATGCCCGATGGTATCGCTGCGTCTCCATGTTCTGGAATGTCCAACGCTATACTAAGTGCATCCTGCAAGTGTTGGTTCCATGCAATACACGTTTGGTGTGGTAAAACCTTTTTATGTATTTTTGTAGGCCCATATGTACTACCATGTCCTGTGTTTGTACCCACTTATGTGCCCCTGCTATGGCTCTATCAGATTAATCAATGTTTTTGATAATGGGTGTATTAGCAAACACAAATGAGAATGGTAAATTACTAAACACGAGATTAAAGGGAATAAAATAAACCAAATTATCAAAGTTGAGATCTGGGCATCTCATTACATCGAAATAATTCAGAAGCATATTCCGAAACTTCCTGTAGCCAATTGCCATAGATGCTGAGTGTAAAAAGTCTTCTAGTACTACCGACGCAGTTACGCATGAGAAGTGATTAACAAAAGTTTCCAGAAAGTATTTTATTTATCAATCTGTAAACACCATCACATTCAAAACAGTTTCCTTTCACAGTTATATAGCACTTCAAGCATTCCTGCCACACCTGGTATGGGTTCTGGGAGATTACGTTTCGAAGCATCCCAAGCACCTTCTAAGATACGCGCTGGATCTCCGCAGTATTGTCAAAGTGGCAACCTTTGAGCTGGATATTCATCTCGGAAGAAGTCCACAGAAGCCAAATCTGGCCAGTAGGATGGGTGCGAAAGTACGACCATATTGTTTCCGGCTAGAAACTAACGTGTGAGAAGAGCTTGGTGACAATGTGCGTTGTCATCATGGAACATCCATTTATCGCGCACCACATATCGTGACGCCTTCTCCAAATGTGTCCTTCAGACCCCATAATCCCTGGCAGTAGACTGGACAAAACGAGGCAGGCGCGCAGTTAGACCAAGTGCATGCTCATCGACATTTTGAACATTCGCGACATTCTCCTATCAACAATTCGTCCCCCATGGCCAAACCTTCAATGGTGTGTTTTTATGTCATTCCGAAGTGGCGTTCGGTTGCATAGCTCCTCTCTCATCTAAAGAACCTGAGTCTTTTCTCCAGCTGTGACGCTTAAGTGTTGCGGGGATAACCACAATGTACTAACACAGCCAGGAAGTTCGTGGACTACTTGTACTCCGAGTATAGGCAGCCACGCATCACGGCGATGTTCAGTATGTTCGTGGACTGGCACCTCGAGTGTAGCCAGCCACGAACCAAGGTGTCAACGAACTTACTGAATATACTGCATGTGTATGTGAGAGTTTACACACGCATACACATAGTTTTTTAAATATGTGGAGTAACCAACATTTTTGTCATTCCAAGGGGGCACGATAAATCTCACGATGTATCTTTTGCACGATTCTGTCTCCCGTAATTGGCACAGCACTTCCTGAAACATCCATATCGATGTGGCATTTGGTCGGGAAGTGCCTCTGTCGCCTGGAGCACGTGAGTATTTTCTCCAATAGCGACGCTCAGGAGCCGCGGGCGAAAGCAATAAGCGTAACTCCCGAGTGCCGAGTAGTGGCCACTCGAACCCTAGAGCTCGCGAGATGAGGGTGTGAGGGTGCGAGGCAGACATTGTAGCCAATACCGCTGGCCCCATGCAGAGAGCTCCCGAGAGGCTGGGAAGGAGGAGGAGATTCCACATCTCGGATTCGTCTTTAATGAAACATTCCCATACATACGTTCTTCCCCACCTGCTCCCACTGCGACGCCATGATGGTCTCTTGTGGCCCGTTGTCTGCCTCTATACGGCGGCTGAAGATCTCAAGCAGCCTCTAAACCGCAGCTCAGATACCAAGCACATGTCATGACACCAAGTTGAGTGGAGATATTTGGCCGGCTTTTAACATATGGGGTCTGCAGATCGATCCGATAAGGGAGAAGCAAGCAGGATATGGAGCAGCTTCGGAACACAAGGGTGGAGGAAACGGGAGATCCCAAAGAAAACATGCCGACCAGCACCATCATCTAGAACGATTCTCCTACGTGGAAATTTAGGAGTCACCCCACTGGGAATCGAACCCAGTTCACCTTGGTGGGAGTTGAGAGCTCTAGACACTGCGCCACTGTGGCCCCGTATCATGACACCAAGGTTGCCGGACAATATGTTTGTTTCTTCCAACTACACAAGCTGCACTGCACGGTGTTTCTCTCAAAAATATGTGTCGCTACTCTTTTGCATTGCTTTTCTCTTCGTTGAAGGATACTTAAAAAAAAACAAAATAATTAAAAGTTTCGCTTACACGGTGATCTCGAGCCGCACACGCTAGCAAATTGGCGTCACTTGACAGCAACACGTCGGAATGCCGTTCACCAAACAGCGCGTTATAACTTGCATGCTAGCTCGTATTCAGCCAATAGGACCTATTACGGAACACACAATTCCCACTTAAATTTGTACCTATTCTCTGATGCTGCTGTGATATTTCGTTGCCTTCCGCAGTGCGAAGGTAGGCCAAATATTCTAACAACTTGAAATTTAAGACTCGGTGTCTGGAATCAGGGCCAGATTCCAAGGCTACAAGCACTGACTACATTCAATACTGCATAAGATAACAAAGTTATGCGTGGTTTGCTTCTTGTGTGTAGAGTTGGTATCCTGGCATGATACAAAGTAGGTCTGTAGTGGATTACTCCCGCACGTGGCGCAATTATGCCGCCAGACAAGTAACATAAGACCGTTCTAGAGTAAAAATTAACTTTCTATACCATACTTATTCTTTCCTTATGAAATGAGAGAGTGAATATAGTATGGCAGTTTTGGGTGATTACTTTTGCAAAACTAATTAAAAGAACTACAAGAAATTTTTTATTTCTGTAATTTTATTCTTGCAAATTTCTAATTAGAACAAAATTAATTCGTTACGCAACACCTCAAAATAATTGCCAAACAATTTTACAAATAAAGTTTATATTCAAAATATAAACTTGAATGAAATATTGTATCTGGAAGAAATTCCAGCATGCCCTTCTTTTAACTTTATGAAATACTCGAGCTGAATCCAAACTTGGTGTGAAAATAATTTCTCAAACGTTTTTTATATGTGGTTATTGACATCGTAACATAAAACCATAACATATCCCATAAAAAATTTGTTCCTTTACGGCCTTAACGCCAGCGATTCCATCTTAATTGCAAGAGCGTCAAACGTAAGCGGCGTTTAAGAGTGAGGCCGGTTTGGAAGGGGTGGGGTTAGAAGATGAGTGATGACTAGCCTGAGTTATTATACCGTCGCAGTTCGATGTCATGGGATAACGTCAAAGTATAGTTTCTGAGTTCTCTAAGGTTACCAACTTTCCTGAAGTCCTGCTTAAGTCAATCTTTCGGACTACTCACTGCGTATTTTCCCGCCACTTGTGCACACTAAGTTATACAATCCATGAAATAAATGGCAACGGAATCATAAGAATTTTACTCGTGTGCNGCAACGGAATCATAAGAATTTTACTCGTGTGCTGGAGAGATAATGAAATATTAATATTTTTAAACACAACAATGAAAAGTGAATTCCGAAAACTGTATTATTGAAAGATAAAATATGACAATAACGAACGTTATTTTAATATATATTTTAAAACCTCAGTTCAAAAAGAGTTTTCCCTGAAAAATCTTCTTACTAATCAACATCAACAATTACCTGTTCTCTGTTTCTAATTTATATTGACTATGAAAAAAGACTAAATTTTATATATAAAATATTAGTGAAATACTTATTTAACTAAAAAAAAGTGTTGATGTTAACGGAAGTAAAAACGTTTGTGTAAAAATAATTGATTTAGAAAACCATCAAATATTTCATGCATGTCATGATTCCTCAAAAGTTTTATTCAGAAAGTAAGAAGACACCATTAATAAACTTACAGCATTCTTATGTTGTTTGGCTAGTAAACTCAATTCCATAAAAAAAAACTTATGACCTTGTTCTCTCTTCAGAGTTAGACGTAAACAGGCCTTTAAATTTAGGCCGATATCTGGGTCACCAGGACGGAAACGACGATATAATTTTTGCAGGGTGATCAATTCTGACACTATACTTTCAAGGATAATGACACAATTTAAAAAAAACGTCTTCTCGTTCGATAAAGTGTACGACTACGATGCGAGCATGACCTTGAGTTGGTGCCGCGCACGTGCGTGACGTGGTTGGGGGACCGCGGCGATTAGCAGTAATTTCGGGCGTGGGCGAGAATTTCTGTGAAGTGCATCTCGCAATTCCGAGGTGCTAGCGAGCTGATTTTTGTGTAGTCACTTTGTGTCTATTTGAGGCAAAGAAACCAAGCATAATTTTCGTTACTTCCATTTCACTCCCATATTCCAAAGAAAATATACACAAGTAGTGGGGTTATGATGAGTCTGACCCAATGTATTTTCAATGGGAGTTGTGTGACTGTGGCTGGCGGTCTTCGGCTCGACTGAGGAGGTTGCTCGGTAGTCTTCGGCTCAACTCAGAAGGTTGCTCGGTAGTCTTCGGCTCGACTCGGATGGTCTCGGAAGCCGTCGAATTGCGATTGCTTAACATACCCAAAGGTACTCAGCAGTTGAGACAACTAACATCTCAGGCATATATGTATGTATCTCGAAGCTGGTAGCCATGTAGGTTTTATATTCATAGGGTATGTCAAATCAAAAATCTGTGTTTGTTAACCTATTAAAAAAATATTTTATTGTAAATTATTTACAATACAAAGGTAGAGACATGAAGAATTCGCGGATTCATTTCGGGACAAGCTAGAATTAAAAAAAACGTGCGTTTATGTAACTTCAGCCATTGGTTCACACGGTGTTTGACACCTGCTTTAGATCGGTGTCCAATTGTCGCCTTGCACTGCGGCAACAAACAACCAATGTGCAGTTCATATCGACATATTTGTACATAAGACTGTAGAGGCTAGCCTGCGTGTCATTAAACACGCGAATTTTTCAGGTCTCTTTACATATGGTATTTCTAAAGCATGAAAAAGTCTCTCATTCAACTACTACAATTCCAGTCCTCTCTCTTGCGAACCAATTGATACACAATGCTTGAAGATCTGCAAATTATTCACTGCCTCAATTGTTTTGTACATTTAAGTATGCTACTCAGATTTTTTTAATGTATGTACATATATACATATGACTAAACCAAGCCCATCGTAATAATAGCGACCATATCTACGAGTATGTTAGAATCATGGTATGGATCAACATCTACCTACACTTAAACAGGCTTTATTGGCGTTAATTTAAATCCCAATACTGCCAGGCCCTGCAGACTATAAATGTACGAGGGTGATAAACGGTCTTAACTTTTCTGCTCTTCTCGAGCATTAATCCGTCAATCATCCAATCATTCCATCGATATTTGGATCAACCATTAATTTTCCATTCTTTCCACCAATCTTTCACAATATTCGCCAATCTGCAACCAATCCTCAGCAATATTGCCATCGATATTTTGCAATAATTCCATCAATCTATCAATCTTTCCATCAATCTTTCAATCCTACCAACAATCTTTCGCGATCTTTCCATCAATGTTTCGCAATCTTTCCATCAATTAGTACCGCAATCAGCACCGCACGCACCCCAAGTCGCTCCACAATAGCTCAACATTCTCTACAATCTTTCCATCTTTCCATCAATCTGTCGCAATATTTCCATCAATATTTTGCAATCTTTCCATCAATCATCAATCCATATTCAATCGATGAGTTTGTTGTGTGTCTCTATCCGTATTTATTAAAATACTGTTTTTTTATGTCCTGAAGAAAATCAATATTTTTTATAATTTCGGGACTCGAACTCATTTCCCTACACCATACCTCAACTTTTGAGATTGCATAAATATTTATATCAGGTATGTACAACTTCGTAAACAGACAGAAAATCACGTACAATTTTCGTTAAAAATGATCTAAAACTCGGTTCGNTGTACAACTTCGTAAACAGACAGAAAATCACGTACAATTTTCGTTAAAAATGATCTAAAACTCGGTTTGGTATTTCAACAGTGGACCCTTTATCTTACTATACCTCATATATTGTTCATCCCAAATCTGTCTAACAACCAACATTATAAATTTCATACACCTTTTACCTATACAAGATTTATTCCAGCATTTTTAACTAAAAAGTCAATTAAGTGGTTCTATATGCAGACTAGTAGAAGGAAAAAGGGGGGTTGGGCGCATCGGCTTCTGGGTCGCGATCAATGTTTGAGGTTTGATTTCAAACATTTAACTTGACGTCGACCATCTTGGTATGTCTGCTGTATTGAAAGAATTGCAAAAAATGAGAGGGAATGTTTTTTATAAATATTTAAATTAATTCAGAATATAAAAATTTTGCTAGTTTTTGATGTTGTTAACGTGGGTAGGGGGCATAGGGGCAATACTTGAGCTTGTAAGTAGACTATAGTACGAATGAAGATGATAAGTGAGGTGGGTGGGTGAGATGTTGAGTGATGAGGGGATTGGAAAGGGGGTAATGGTATTCGTCAGTCGTCAAATTTTGGAGACAGTTTGTGAAATCATTTTTTAATATGCATGGATAGGAACAGACAACAAACCAATGGACTCTATATGGATTGATGATTGATGGAAAAATTGGGAAAAATTAATGGAAAGATTGTGAAATATTGATAGGAAAATTGTGAAGTATTGATGGAAATATTGTCAAAGATTGATGGTAAGATTGTGAAGGATTGATAGATATATTGTCAAAGGTTGATGGAAATTTGCGTACGATTGATGGAAATATTGAAAAATCGACGGAAATATTGCTGGAGATATTGTGAAAGATTGACAGAAAGATTGCGAAAGGTTGGTGGAAAGATTTGAAGATTAATAGATTGATTCAAATTTCGATTAAATGATTAGACGATTAACGGATTGATGTTCAAGAAGAGCGCGAAAGTTAAGACTTTTTATCACTTTCATTCATTCCAAGTCTCCAGGGCCTGGCGGTATTGGCATTTAAATTAACGACAACTAAGTCTATAAAAGTGTGGGTAGATGCTGATCCATACCATGATTATAACGTACATGTGCATGTGGTCGCTATTAGTATGATGGGCTTGGTTAATTCATAATATACATATATTTAAAAAATCTGAGAAGCATACTTAGAACTACAAAACAGTCGAGACAGTGATTAATTTGCAATTTCTGGGATCGTGTATGGATTTGTCGTCAAGAGAGGGAACTGGAAATTTAGTGAGTGAACGAGAGATATTTGCACGTTACCGCCATACCGTATGTATAATTGAGGCACAATATAAGAAACAAGTAATGTATAATTACAAATACTTTTTTTTAATCGGATAATAAATACAGGTTTTCGATTTGACATACCTCATGACTGTACAACCAACATGGCTACCAGCTTCCAGATACATACNTAATAAATACAGGTTTTCGATTTGACATACCTCATGACTGTACAACCAACATGGCTACCAGCTTCCAGATACATACATATATGCCCGCGGTGTTAGTTGTTTTAACTGCTGAGCACCTTTGTGTACGTTCAGCAATCCCAATTCGAGGGCTTCCGAGGCCATCCGAGTCGAGCCGAAGACTACCGAGCAACCTCCCGTGTCGAGCCGAAGACCGCCAGCAATAGCCACAGCCACACAGCTCCCATTTAAAATACACTGCGTCAGACTCGTCATAACCCCACTACTTACACCTCACTAAAAGTTTGGAATGTTGTGCGATGAGGCAGTTTGGGTGGTAGCAGATATGTAGTTCTTTTGAGACCGACACAGACCACAATAACGCATTGAACATACCTGGGGCAAGCTCAAAACAGCAGTTTACAATCGTCCGCAAACTCCAGAATCACTTCCAGATCTCGTAAGAGCTTCCCAGATGGAATGGAGGCTACTTCCGGAAGATGACATCAAAACATTTATTACAAGCATGCCACGGCATGTTAAGCACCTGCACAATGGATATGTAGGCCACCAACGGTACATAGCTGCAGTGGGGAGGAATAATCCCTCCCTAGGCAGTGTAACTATCAAGTTTCTTTATTTGTTGTTCATAGCGTGTTTATTGGTCTGTGATACTGGAGAAATGGGGTTTTGTTAGAGACACTTTGAATTTCACGTATTGTATCGGTACCGATGGTAACGTTTAATTGCTATGCTTTCTGTTGTGTATATTCTATACATTTTGCTTGCTTTATGTATATTCCAAACTTTTTGTGGNGTTTAATTGCTATGCTTTCTGTTGTGTATATTCTATACATTTTGCTTGCTTTATGTATATTCCAAACTTTTTGTGGGGAGTTTATTAACATAAATGTTTACTTATTTACTTAAAACACATGTCTGTGACTCCGACGGAGCCACAAAACGATTGTTTTTTTTCCATTTTCAATCTTGAAATGCATTTTGGATATCAGAAATAACTTCATGTAATTTACATAATTTTATAGTCTTACTATATGTTTACTCAGCCAAGTTTTTCTTCTAAACTAAATATACAGCTTAAAAACCAGTTAATTCAAAATTATTTTTTTTTTTTTTCCTTTTAGAATATGACGCAATCAGTACGTACTTGCCGGTGCACGGTTTTAGTTTCGAACCACCCGTCNGTTTAATTGCTATGCTTTCTGTTGTGTATATTCTATACATTTTGCTTGCTTTATGTATATTCCAAACTTTTTGTGAGGAGTTTATTAACATAAATGTTTACTTATTTACTTAAAACACATGTCTGTGAATCCGACGGAGCCACAAAACGATTGTTTTTTTCCATTTTCAATCTTGAAATGCATTTTGGATATCAGAAATAACTTCATGTAATTTACATAATTTTATAGTCTTACTATATGTTTACTCAGCCAAGTTTTTCTTCTAAACTAAATATGCAGCTTAAAAACCAGTTAATCCAAAATTATTATTATTTTTTTTTCCTTTTAGAATATGACGCAATCAGTACGTACTTGCCGGTGCACGGTTTTAGTTTCGAACCACCCGTCATTTACTGTGTTGAATATTAATCTCGTCAGAGAATACTCCAGACTCCAGACTGGGAAAGTTGTGGGTGTCACGTCTCGCTCCCGTGACCCGCTACCCAGAAGGCGCTAGTATCTTCTGCCGGGGGGACCGGCGGGTAGGGAGAGGACGTCCGAAAATATGTTGGCGAACATTGCCGACATTATTTAGTGGTCGCGCCGGGGAATGCGGCCAGTTCCTTCGACGAGGTGGTCTTTCCCCCCTCCACCCTCTTCTTCTAGTCTTTGCGAGTCCCTGGAGGGGTGTTTTGTTGNGCATGATCGTAGCGTCATAAATATGTGTTCAATATCAAACACATATATACAAACTTCCTGCTCACTATCAAGAAAATTCCTTGTCTTAAAAAAATAAATAATTTGTTTCTATATAACTAAAACATTTTGCATTTGAGGTATTCCTTTTTTGTTATAACTTCCGACAAAATCGTGTTCTATAAATTCAAATGTGTGTGTGGCGTATCTTTACTTAGTGTTACCTTCATGATATGTGTTTTACGATAACATACATATTTATTCTTGACCTAATGACAAAGTTATGTAAACATTTGAATCATTACCAGTTTGTTTAAGCCATATATATTATTGCCCCTTTGTTTGTCTGTAGTAAATTTATTAATATTTCTGATGGTTAAAATCACTTAGTGAATTTTCTACATCATATAAGTGGGAGAAAATGTTTAGTTTTTTCCTTGGAATTAGATTGAGTGTTTGAAGATATCTGAGCGGCTTTGAATAGCAAGGGCTTGAGAGCAGAGAAAGAAGATTAAGGCATGATTTATATATAAGATATTTGCTGTTTTGAAATATTATTCCTGGTTTTATAATAAAGAAATATTACAAGATAGAAAAATAACGCATATTTAGTAAAGTTGAAAAATGGCTAGAAAGATACTTTAAAAGTTTAAAAGCGACAATGATATTCTTGTGATCATGCATCTGTATATCATATTGCACACGAGCCTACGCCATGTTATAATTATATTTTATTTTATTTTAATGTGGTACCTACATATGCTGACCTAAACAAGTGGTTTGAAATATGTAACACTTTATTTACATTCGTTTTCATCCCTGTTAACATAAGATGTTATCAAAGATGTAGTCACGATAAAAAGTTTGGCAGAACTCATATAATATATTGTTTTAAGTTTCTGCTTATTTCGCTTTAGCTAAAATGCATGATAAAATGCATTGATACACTTAGGTACTTCTCTTTAAAATAGACACAAAGCGTATTTTATCAAAAATAACACCGTTGTTTTCTTTAATACAAGTTCAAAGAAGATGGTAACTATAACATTTTATTAAACATGTTAATTTTGGAAAGCTTAAGATTTTATTCAATATTTGTAGCACTTGAAATATATTTTCTAAATAAAAATTGAATGGTGCAACAAAAATAATTTAATGTATAATTTATCTCCAGTAGAGCTATATGCTAGGTAACTTTTAAAAAGTTCCACATGCATTTACCAAACGCCTCACTCTTAACCAATCATTTGGCGATATTCGCTAACGATGTCAGCTTGGTAAAATATGGTAGCATCAAAAAATTGCTCTTTTCAAAAATATTTCTTAAAAGCAATTCGCCAAATGAAAGGTGTTCGCATGTGTCATGTTAAAAATTAAGCGTTTTTAAACGTTTCAGACTTATGACCCTCACAAAAGTAAATGGGTGCAATTTTTCATGTAAATATGTCGTTAATGGCCAATTTTTAAATGCTTAATTTTAGCCTTATATTGGCACGTTCCATTTGGAAAAATCTCTCTCTAAAAAAATATAACGCAGTTACATATTTCTGATTCTTTTCACAAAAAATGTTATTAGTTAAATCGCAACGAAGTTAATTGTTAAGGTTTACTCTTTAATAAATAAACAAATCATTATACTCAAATACGCTTATTTATTTTAACAACGATGGAATCAAAATTAATTTACTCTGCAAAAATACTTCCTCATTTAGCTTATTATTTTCTTTGCATGATAGTGCACGTTTTGATGTTTAGAGAAAAGCAATTTACTTAGTAAAATAATCAGGTTTATATCGTAAATTAACTCATAATTATTATTATTGTACATGCTTACTGAAATTGGGTATAATCTTATAACTATTTATTTAGAACTTAAAATTCCCCTTCGCCTTTTCAAATTAAAAAATTGAAATTAAGATCAAGCACAATATAATTGTATTGAAAAATAACCACGCTTTATGTTTGCATCAGAGTTAACAAAGCAGTTTGCTAGAAAGTGTTATATTAAAACATTTCTTACATTGAAGCATTTCTTACCTTGAAAATTCCAGCAATATTACGTTGCTTTAAGTGAAACTTTCTACTATCCTTATAGGGAATGAATGTTAATATTTTCAGTGGTAGAGAATATTTTTTGCCATTGATGTGTGGTAAGCTGAATAAACTAATCGCAGGTAAGTTATATTCGATATTCTGATATTTTCATGATTTTATTTGATGAGACACCTTTACCGGAATATTGAAATGCATAACGATATTATCATGTCTTAATTGTGCTGGATGTTATTACTGTGAGATGAACTTAGCATATGCCTGGAACTCTTATTTTAATAAGTTATTAGAACTTTGTAAAGACACATGTCTTGAAAAAAGAAACGTTAAGTATATGTTCAGCTTGTAGTTGTATTACAATAATACAGCTTCTGGTAGGAAAACGTTCGTGGTATTTGAAATGACTTGTTAACGTGGTAGCCAAATATTGTTTTTAATTACGGAACCATATTATTCGGTGTAAACGAACTTTCAGTAAGTTTGACGGAAAATTATGTTAATTAACTGAATGTCTGGAAATTTTTCGGTGTTTTATATTTTCATCGTTTATGAAAAATATGATAAGTAAAGGCATATTATTTTTTCGAGTTGTACAAAATATAACAAAAAAAAATAGAAATCCAAGGTTATATGCGTTCACCTATCGGGTTTAGATAGGTTATGCAGTAAACGCGTAGTATATTTAATGAGTATGAATATTTTTAGTTCTCAGTGATGTTGAAGTTTTGAAATATCTTTTTTTTGCTAGGGATAGATGGTTTGCGATGACTTGTGATGTTTGAAGATGTAAGTGATACGAGTATCCTACCTGCTGTATGAACTATCATGCTGGTTAGAATAATAAGGAGGCTTCAGCATAGCTGATTGCCGATATCCAGAGCAGGAAATGCACAGGTGTTAGGTATTTAATAAGTGGGTATGTAAGTTTTTTCGTTTGTAGTCTTTACAGGGACTGTATTTCTGCGCATTAACTCTAACGTTCCATTGACATTATCGTCGGTGTGCGAATATTTCTAACATTTTAAATTAAGCAGCAACTGTTGTGGAAGGCTCACTCTCGTGGCCACTGTCATAGGAAATTTCATCCGTAATATTTATGAGGTGTTAAGTGACGTGGTCCAGATACACTGAGCTTAAAAAACAATGTTTTATAAGGCGTTGGTATTTCAGGAACTGAAACGTATTGCTATCTGCAGTTTGGTCGGAAATTCTGGAAGTGAAAATTTAGATGAGTTCGTCGGGCCAGCAACTGATAACATTTGTCAGCGTACACCATCACAACCTCTCTTTGACTTCATCTTTCATTCTAAGCACAGTAACACGCATCTAGCGAGGAGCACCTGCTAGCGGATAGGTACTCGTACTAACTCCAGGTTCCTGATCAGGTTCCACAATTTTCTAGCCGGACGTTTGCATGGTTATTGCCTGCAATAACTGGGTCCCCATCATTTTTAATCGTGCAATAATAAATCATAATTTGTACACGAGATTATTCTTCGGAAAACGAAAACTAAACAACACACACTCAAATCACTGATGTCCCTTTGTAATTACCGTGTAAGTGCTATTAAATTGAATGTATCTACTCGTTCATTTAGGCCGCTAAAATTAGGGGAAATGTTATAAGTAATTAATACGCAGGACAGCCTTTCCGTTGCCTTCTACATGATGCCGGTCCATAGATGTGTGCTGCAGAGCAACTTTCCTTTAAACCGGAAAAGTGGTGGTTATATTCTACGTACACTGAAGAGCCAAAAAAACTGGCATGGTCGTGCGTATGCAAATAACAGAGGTATGGAACCAATCAGAGTAACGTGATGCGGTCGGCAGCTAGATCGGTTACTGCTGATACAGTGACAGGTTATCAAGATTTAAGTGAGTTTGAACGTGGTGTTATAGTCGGCGCACGAGAGATTTGGATGTTCGGGTACGACGTTTTCACGAGTGTGCCGTGAATATCGGGAATAAGGTAAAACATCACATCTTCTACATCGCTGCGGCCGGAAAAAGATCGTGAAAGAACAGGACAAACGACGACTGACGAGAATCATTAAACGTGACAGACGTGCAACCCTTTCTCAAATTGGCGCAGATTGGATTTGTGGACTGCCCTGCAGGATTCATGGTGTGAATTGCCTCCTGAAAACCTTCAGACATTAGTCGAGTCCATGCCACGTCGTCTTGCGGCACTTCTGCGCACTCAGGGGGGTGGGGGAGCCTACACGCTATTAGGCAGGTGTAACAGTATATTTGGCTCTTCCGTTTATATCGTAAGTGATAAATTGATCGTTAAAAAATTATTCATTTGTTTAAAAACACTCGTCATTTTTATCATTTTGACTATTTATTTCTAGATCCATATTTTGAGAATATAAGTTTTTTCTAGGTGTATCAGTGATTTTTCCTCTGAATACTTTGGCAAACTACTCACTGAAAAATTAATGAACTTGATAGTTAACTCATATTAGGCAACAAACCCAAATTCATTCTCCGGTTTATAGGTTAGATATATACAAAAGTTTTTTTATCAATATATCAGTACATATATTTAAAAGATGGGATGGAGTGAAAAATAGGTACACATCGACAAATTCGCGTGTGAAGTTAAGTCAGAAAATATTAGAAAGGTAAAGTAAACAATAGCAAAATAGTAATCAAATATGTACTCGTCGTTCTTTAGGTTAGTTTGCAAATCACGACTAATTTTTAACCAATATATTATCTGCACTTTATATACTCACTTGTTCAAAACACGTATTCATGCCTTAGTATAGATGTTAGTAATCATTTACAATATTCTTGATTTTCCGTGCAAACTAAACTCTGCAATTGTTTTATTCTAAAAAATAATTTTCCATTGCATTTTTTACCACATTAGTCAGAGCCATTCAAAGGATGCAATGTTTAATTTAATTGAGAGCCTTGCACCTGGTAGTGATGAGTTTGTTTATGCATGCAGCAATGCCGCCCTTATGGCTCCCATGCTTCAAAGCTGCAGACGCGAACATAAGTGCAGGCAGGCGGGAGCTCTATGTTTGTGTGTGAAATGTGTTCGATAAACTCCGATTTTATTAACTTCATTAGCGGTGTCTACCGCGACTTGCTGCAAAAGACTGGTTATTCAATCACCATCACGTGGCTCCAACTCAACAGCCGAGATAACTCTCAGAGGCAGCACACTGTTCCCACATTCTACTCTCAGTTCAGTCATCATGGTTTCGGTTTTCCATGGTTTCCTGGTTTTCCAAAGAAAACTTTAAAAAATCTACGAGATTGTGATTTATATATTTTTAGCATATTTGGGAGTACCTGCACATGTGAACAGACCATTTCCGTTTTGAACCTTAGTAAAAACACGCAATGATCAGCTTTAACTGGTGAACACTTTGAAGACATTTTGAAAGCCGTGATTTCAAACATGATTGCCGAGCACGGTAATTGCGGTGTACGATGGCCTGGAATCACTCCAGGCAAATTATGGTATCGTTCATAACTACAGGTTATGTCAGATTCCTTCCCCACCCCGGCTTCTCTGAGCACCTTCTTACGACTGTAAGGGATCGCTGTCCATGAGACTTAATAAGATCTACCAATTGTTTGTTTGAGCGTTCTGAACCGTGTGTTTTCAGGCTATATTTTGTCACTTGCTATTATAAAGAAATCATTTCGTCTATTTTGGGTTGGTATTAAACCCATTCCTGTTACCTATTATATATTAGTCAATGCCCCTGACTTTGATGCTCTTCTAACACGATTGAATTCAAGCTTTTGCATTTTTTATTATTTTTTTTTGTGACATGCATTGTCTTTATTGAATGAGATAAAATTTGTCTCAATACAGCATTCATAAATCGTTGGTTTTGTTTCCCTTCTGTGTGTGTGTGTGTGTGGCCAAATAATTCATTTTAAGCAAACCGTGTACTGGCTGCTTTCTCACAGTCCCACGCCCGGATAAAAGAGAGAGATCGGTTGGCAAGATTAGCGTTCTACCCGTAGTTAAACATAAATAGACAAAACACTCATAGATAAACATTACAAAAAATTAATTAGTTAATCTTTCGAAGTTATATGTGGATTCTCAGGCTTCGATTACTAAGCGAAATTATTTATAGCTACAATAAATCATGGTAAGTTAAACAGTTTAAATAAAATGTTAAAACAGTGATTTCTGTTTTGAACGCCGACTGAAATAATGGGATTAATGCTGGCAGTTTTGTATGAGAATCATATCGGAGACGTGGCCCCATGTACAGTCCAGCGGCTAGTAGAGTGGGGGAGTCTGGTGGCTGAAGTAGTCTGGTCTCAATCACGGAGTCACGTGGTGCGAGGGAGAAGGCGTTTCCTCAGGGTTAAGCTTCTTCACGGCTGACAGCTTACAACTGGTGCCGATGTAACAACTTGGACAATTCCGGATATTGTCGTCCTACGTAATGAGAAACGCCTCGACCGAGAAAATTCGCCGGCCGGCAGCATCGCCCGGCACGATTCCCACATACGGAAAATCGCCGGAAATCGAACCCCGTTCACCTTGGAGGGAGGTGAGTTATCTAACCACTACACCACCACGGCCTCCTATATTTGTTCAAATTTTAGAAAAATTGTGAGTTGTTACGAAGTGTTAAAACACCAACTATAATGCAATGTGTGGTTATGGCGACTCGCTATTATGGACAACTTTAAAGAAACAGTGCTTGCAGTAATGAGTGTCAAGTCATGGATGGAGTTTTACTATCTGATAATGAAAATAAAAAATCAGTATTTAGTTACTACACTAATCACAAACGGCAAGTACCCGGAGCAGTCTTGAAGAGGGAATAGGGATTCCTGAGGTCCGCGAGTAAATCTCTGAATTCCTTTTTTTCTATTCCAAAACGTTATTTTGATTATGATTTGTTATCCAGACACTAATCGAACATTCACAAGTGGGAATCGTGCTGAACGATGCCGTAGGACGGCGGGTTTTCTCGGGGATATGCCGTTTCCCACTTCCTTTCATTCCAGCGCTGCTCCATACTCAGCTCACTTCATCCTCGTCGGCTCTCTCGACCCCGACGTTAAGAGCCACCCAAATCTTGTCACTCACTCACTTACTAATCAAACACAAACCACAAGATAAAAACAAACACTTAAAATCAGGTTTGCCAAGAAGTTGGAATGTGGGAGGCCTTATTAATGTATATATTTTAAGTGTGGAAGGCCCTTATTTTCAGAATGGCGTGTTTAAAACATTTAAGTTTAGTGTGCTAAATTTACAAAATTATGTAACAGAATTAAACTGAAGTTTGTATACTGGCAGTATCTACNATTTAAGTTTAGTGTGCTAAATTTACAAAATTATGTAACAGAATTAAACTGAAGTTTGTATACTGGCAGTATCTACGGCCATCATCGATTGTGCTAAAACATACTCGTTTTGTCCTCCATTTATGAAGATCACCAATTGAAAAAAATGAAGGTTTTATGCCATATCTCGAGGACCAATCAACCTGCAATAGTGTAGGAAAATAACGTGTTACAGGCGTGGCAGGCTTTTTTTTAATGGCGTTAGTATAGATATGTAGGTTAGTATGCTATATCTATTAAACAATTCTACAAAATTCAACCAAACTTTAAACTCTAACAGTATTCATTACAATCATCAATTGNGCTATATCTATTAAACAATTCTACAAAATTCAACCAAACTTTAAACTCTAACAGTATTCATTACAATCATCAATTACGCGTACACAGATACGCTTTTTTCCGTTCTTTTGGAAAATAATGTCAGGTGAGAAAATATAACATTTTGCTATATTTCTGGAGTAATTCCACTTATTTCTACCAAATTCTGCACAATATTAGTGCTACAGAAGGCCATGTCAAGCTACGCGATTTAAATGGAGCAAGACATTGCTTTCCGAAATTTCGGCAGCAGCATAAATAATTTGATAAGGGTGGCATATATATTTAACAATTTAACCAAATTGAACCAAACTTTTTATGCTGACAATATGTATTAGGAGCATAGTATACATTTTTTTTTAAATTTTGTAAGATAGAACCTACTAAAAAAATTTTGGTTTTATGCCATATCTCGAAGACCAATGAACTGATTTTCACCAAATTATGCACATAAGTTGGGCTATGATAGGCCATGTAAACTTAGCGTTTTAAATACTTCACACACTTGTTTTAAAAATGATTACATTGTAAATGTTTCAAATAAGTTAACCCTATAATTAAAATTTTAGCTGATTACATCTGAAGTTTATGATCCAAATCTTACCCNTGATTACATCTGAAGTTTATGATCCAAATCTTACCCCCTCGATGCATTTGATTACACTTTTTTTTACGAGTTTTTCTGCTTAAAATTGTATTGTATTGGAAAGGGCTTATTAATTATCGTTCCCCAGTGTTATTTCTAAAGACATATCAGAGGCCGGCTTACAAGCTAAATTGTGACTTTTTTTAAACTAACAGCCTTGCCTTGCCTGTAACCCGAACCCAGAACCTCCCGTACCGCAGGCCGGTGGCGCACCAATCGACTGTTCCACGTGAGGTTCGCTCCTGGATTTGAGTCGCGGATAAGGCGCGTGTGTATATGTAACTGTCTCAGTACTGTTGTATACGTTTCTGGTTAACGATTTTGCTATCAACATGGCATCAAGGCCTCCCCACTATCTAAGGTTTTAGGAACTTCATTAAAATCAAATTGCCCCCATGCAGAGGAAAATATGCTCATTAGTTAAATCAGCAACTTTTTGTTTCCCTTCGTAATCATAGCATTCTCTGTCACTCTGTTCTGACGATTGACGTCTTGAAATTTGTGTGTGTACAATACAATTGATGAATATGTATGTAAAAGTTAGTTTAGAGCCATTGTCTTAAACACATAAAACTTGTATATTACCACTTATGATAGCATACAGTATGTCTCTCTCTTCGTAGAAGTCTTCTATCCCATTCACATTCCAGCTGTGACAACTTTTATTATACAATAAATTAAAATGAGCAAAAATTTGTCTGTCCGCCTTGAGACAGGTTGCATGAACTGGCGTGCATATTATTAAACTTTATATCTTTTTATAATTAGTTGTTTCTCTTTTTTTAAATGTTATTTGTCATTTAATAGCAAGTTCGTACATATATATTGGAATCGTACATGACGGAATTTGTTTCACTTCTAATTAAAGATTTAGGTAAACCAATGTATTAAATTAATTTAAATTTTAGACAAAGCCACCTGAAATAAAATCTCAATTTATACTTTTAAATAAAAGTTCTCTTTCAGAGGAAATTATATTGTATATTTGGAAATACACATAACCTTGAAGAGTAATATTTAGTAATCTTCAAATTTTTAGCAACATGAACTTTATAAAATAAATTAAACTGTGTGGATAGCATAGATTATATAGTTAGCAGTTAATTTTCACCTTGGTTTACATATGCTAGATAAATATTGTAGCAAGCCTTTTAAAAGTTTTACTGCTTTTCTCAAATTTTCTCTCGCATTTCTCATGATGACTAATGTAAAATTGATATAAAATCCTATACATCCCCATTGAATAACGCTTAGCTTTTATAAACTGTGTTCACCGACATCGCGAGAGATAATATTCTGTTAAAGTATGCTGATTGCGGCAATTACCAACTACTAAATTCAGTTTGTGAAATTTAAATGTCCTTCTTTAAGTTTGGTTCCTTTGTAGTAACAGAGGAAAAATATTATAAAAAAATTCATTACAAATTCAGGATGCATACAGAATCACTAAACGCACATATCTTCTTTCATACACAAATTTCCGAAATATTCAAGAAATTACCATTTTTTAAGGCCCATTCTCCAGTTCCACGTCGAAGAGAAGCAACGCGCTGCAGTAAAGAGCTATTTACAGCAAAAAAACTAAAACCAAGTAAAATTTAAATTAAATGTTTTCTTGGCTGTAGGTTCTGAATATCCTTTTTTAAAAACTAACCATCGTAATATGAGGTGTTATATAAATTGCCAATAATTAATAGTGATTTATAAAGAAGCATACAGTTCCAATGATGCGATTTCAATGAAGCGAAGCCTGTGCCAGAGAGTTATAGTTTGCAAGGCACTAAATGCAATACTTGAGGAAATCAAGAAGAGCATGAACCTACAAGTAATGGTAGAGAAGTTTGAATTTTACATAAATGGGTATGATGTAAACCAAATATTATTGACCTCGATATAGCTTCGACTACAAATTAATAATTACGTGCCGGATTTTTTATATATAGTGCCAGAATACGTTGAACGCCTGTGCTCTACGAATAGGATTTTTTATTTAGATCAACTTTTCAAGCATGGTGTTCTATAAGTATATTGGACTTCGCGCAGTCAGTGTATCAAACGATATACGTTGTGCACTGCACACAGCAGAAAATGACATCTAATAATGAAAGTCTTCATGTGGTGGGTGATACCATTCGTTGTTGAGACTGTACTCTGTAATCACACGAACAGCTGCTGCCAATGACATCAAGCACAGACCCATGTTAATTGTTACCGACACGTGGCAGAGGGTTGTAATGTAGTACAGTTCGGGACAAAAACAAGTGTTCATTGCTAAACCTACAATAACATTTTCATACATGCGTGAAAGAGTTAAGCTATAATGTACTGATATTTCCTAAGCATAATTAAAATACTTAAGGTATGTGATGATCTCAGAAGGCATAGGCTGTTCACAGTAAAGTGAGAACTTTTGAGTCCCCAGTTACTTTTTTCATATTAGCCATTTGTTATCCATCCACCACTATTTATAATAAGTGTTTGCATGTAAGTAATAAACATAGTGTATATATAACCGGACTCGAAAGTTAACGTCTAAGACTACAATAAAATATATTTATTAATTATTACTACAAATGTGAATAGCATATAACTCTTAGTATAAGCGTGAAATCAAGACTGTGCGGAAGGTATGTGTTCTGAGGTGCCCACGTCTNGGCATAGGCTGTTCACAGTAAAGTGAGAACTTTTGAGTCCCCAGTTACTTTTTTCATATTAGCCATTTGTTATCCTTCCACCACTATTTATAATAAGTGTTTGCATGTAAGTAATAAACATAGTGTATATATAACCGGACTCGAAAGTTAACGTCTAAGACTACAATAAAATATATTTATTAATTATTACTACAAATGAGAGGACTTCAAAAAGTGCTCATTTTACATTGAATAGCATATAACTCTTAGTATAAGCGTGAAATCAAGACTGTGCGGAAGGTATGTGTNCCGGTGTTGTGGTCGAGCACACCGCGTGAGGGAATATTCGGCTTGATTTACCTCCTCGCGCGCCCCTGGGGCCGGTATTTTCCCGGCTGCTATCGCCGCTTCCTTGCTACGCCTTATCCCCGCCGCGTCTTTTTCTCCTTTATCACCCTCCCTCTCCCCCTGCGTACCGTTTGCTTGTCCTAACTTTCGCCCCCTCCGACGTCGTCTTGACACTCGCTCCCCCGGCACTGTCTCCTCCTCCTTCTTCTTCTTCTTCGTGGAACTTGTTGTTTGCCTCTCGCCGTTCCTCCACAACTTCCATGGCGCGGGAGTTTGCCTCGTCTGGGAAGTGTTGACACAGGTAATGCCATAACTACGGCGTGTGTGGCATCCCAATGGCGGCTCGTAACAGTGCTGTTCGCGTGCTGCGATCACCAGTAACTCCGCGAGCGCACAACACATTTCAGTTGTTCTTTTAATTATGCCTCTAACTTGGGTGCGAATTTAACTTTTTGCCGAGGAAGGGGGAATTATTTTAGTAAGATTTTATATAAACACTATGATTAGAGATAATGGTTTACCCTGGGAAAAGTTGACCTTTTTGCTACAATTCAACTTACTATACACATTTCCGACAGTTTTATTTCCTTAGTGGCTGTCATGCATGTATGAAGCTTCTACCCAATTTCACTGGGCCAATGAGTATTATGATACTATAAGGCAGAACGTACGTGATTAGTCTGCAAACAACTTAGCAAAGTCAAAACCTGGTTCATCCAATCATGAAAGGATAAACTAGTTAGAAAGTTATATAAGATGTTGGCTCAAAATGTTTTAGCGATTTTCCATTATTTCTTTGATGTTACGTAGGACTTAAAACTAAAATTACATGCAGGTAATTTGAAAAGATTTCAGTTCCTTATGATTTGTATGCATTAAGTAATAATACTCACGATGTATTACGTTTAAATGTTTGAAATCATCAATACAAATCCATTAGGTGAAAGTAATTTTTAAAAATTTATTTTTAGCAGTTAGTGTATTCTAGTTGTCCGTGTCCTCGTGTGTATTGCAGCCAGTACATTCTATGTTATGTAAGCATCAAACTTCGTTGTTATAATTTGTANTGGCTGTCATGCATGTATGAAGCTTCTACCCAATTTCACTGGGCCAATGAGTATTATGATACTATAATGCAGAACGTACGTGATTAGTCTGCAAACAACTTAGCAAAGTCAAAACCTGGTTCATCCAATCATGAAACGATAAACTAGTTAGAAAGTTATATAAGATGTTGGCTCAAAATGTTTTAGCGATTTTCCATTATTTCTTTGATGTTACGTAGGACTTAAAACTAAAATTACATGCAANTTGGCTCAAAATGTTTTAGCGATTTTCCATTATTTCTTTGATGTTACGTAGGACTTAAAACTAAAATTACATGCAAGTAATTTGAAAAGATTTCAGTTCCTTATGATTTGTATGCATTAAGTAATAATACTCACGATGTATTACGTTTAAATGTTTGAAATCATCAATACAAATCCATTAGGTGAAAGTAATTTTTAAAAATTAATTTTTAACAGTTAGTGTATTCTAGTCGTCCGTGTCCTCGTGTGTATTGCAGCCAGTACATTCTATGTTATGTAAGCATCAAACTTCGTTGTTATAATTTGTANGTCCGTGTCCTCGTGTGTATTGCAGCCAGTACATTCTATGTTATGTAAGCATCAAACTTCGTTGTTATAATTTGTATGTGGGACCATTCATCTCATCAATCATCGTGAAGTGGAGAGTGGAGAGATTTATGCCGGTCTTAACATCGAGTTCTTGACAGTTTATGACGGTACAGTTAGTATGGAGCGGTGCCGGAGTGCAAGGGCGAGGGAAACGGGAGATCTCCGAGAAAGCCCGCAGACCAGCAGCATCGTCCGTCACGATTCCCACGTGCCGAAATTCAGGAGTGACCCCACCGAGAATCGAGCCCGGCTTGCCTAGGTGGGAGGCGAGTAGTCTAACCACTACACCACCGCGGCCCGTATCAGTAATTGTGCATTATTACTCTTCAGGGAGGCAAATAAATTCCATATGCAGAGAAATAAGTTTTCTTTAATGAGCCAAGGAAAACATTTTATGACATGGAATTCTCTGACATCCCACCTCTTACACCCCCCCTCCCCCCCTAAATTGATACGCAAATTACCCCTTACTTACAACAAATGATCTCTGTAACGACTTAAATTGTACATTTGCACACGACACACTGATATGTATCAGGTGGTACGTTTTGATCGTAGAAAAAACCTTATAGATATCCAGGTTTGTGGTAAGAGAGCGGATAAATAGATAAAATTCCATACTTTGATACGTGAGGGAGTGAAGAAATTTGGGCGGCTCTTATAGCAAACAGCGAGGTCTAGAGAGCCGTAAGGGTGATTGAGGTAAGTATGGAACAGCGCCGGAAGGGAAGGGTGGAGGAAACGGGAGATCCCCTAGAAAACCCGCCGACCTGCGGCCTCGTCCGGCACGATTCCCACATGTGAAATTCCGGGAGTAACCCGACCGGGGATTGAACCCTAGGTGGGAGACAAGAAGGCTATCCGCTCAGACACCGTGGCCCCTGCTGTGCTACTTGCTGGTGTAATGTATAGGTCAATGAAGGTAAATGAGCATAACATGGAACACTTTTATAAAAGTATATAGCCTAATTCAAACGTTTTAAAGTTGAAATTATCTAACCGAATGGAAGTAAGTATGTTGTTCTGTTATCTAAAATTTTCTTTAAAAACTCACACATAGTGATTTATAACCAGGAAAATTNGGAAGTAAGTATGTTGTTCTGTTATCTAAAATTTTCTTTAAAAACTCACACATAGTGATTTATAACCAGGAAAATTTACTGTTAGTTTCTAAACACACTGTTCATATACGACTACCTATTTCCGTTATTGATTCTCGTTTGCATGTGAAACTACTTTTCCATTTGACGAGGCCAGAGAGAATTCTGTAACTTCAATGCCAAATANTGATTCTCGTTTGCATGTGAAACTACTTTTCCATTTGACGAGGCCAGAGAGAATTCTGTAACTTCAATGCCAAATATTAGCAATTTGTCTGCAGATGTTTTAGTCGTGTTGAACATGAATAATCCAGTCAAATAGGCGGCCATATGCCAAATTGTTTTGAAACATGCTGGGTCAAAATATTTGCGGGACATATTACCATTACTAAACAAGTTGTGATGCGAAGATAACTAGTGCAATAGCAACAACCTACTGACATAGAGCTCGAATTACAGGCACCATGAGCAGGTAATATGGCAAATATGAGCAGATATCTCTTACTCGAAAGAAAGCAAGCTAAAACAAAATCAACACTTTTGCACGTCCAGTGAGCATAAAGAATGAGACTAAAGAATTTTACATTTAAATTGTTGTACAATTTAAATTTTTATATCATTGCGAAACCGTAAATAATGATTTACTCATAACGTTCGATTGTAAATACAAGAATGTAGAATAATTAGGGTTTCGATCTATTCCAATGCTGTCTGCTATATATTTCAGCCATTTGCATCTTATTCCATGTTTCACACAACCACAAATTATAAACAGAATACTAAATTCGTGCAGCAGAGATATAGAACTGCATTCTATAAACTTCTTGGTTAAAAATCTCAAACGCATTGTGAATGGATCTGTTATGCATAACAATAACAAAACAATAACATATTTTCGCTTAATAAAAAGCGTTTTGCAACTCTCATTCAAATGAGAAATTATATTTTGAGACTTGTAAAAGTAAGACCTACTTTATTATTTCCATGAAATATTTAATTATGACAGTAGCCTGCCATGTCTCGAGAAGGATTACACAAAAACGAAACTATTTTTTTTAGTGTACATTAAGTGAAATCACTAAGCAGTACTACAGGGAAAATAAAATACATTAAACGCACCGCGTTCAGAACTAGCGAGGCTTCATTAAAATGAAAAGCATCGTTCATGCGTGTAATTATCTTTGAAGATGAAAAGCGTTGAGAAATGAGAAAGTATAATTAGATAATTGCTTGTACCTTTCGTGTAGTGGGGAAAGAAATTTATTTCGCGAGTTTTCCAGACCAGACATTAACGTGTATCGATGCAAAACAAGAAAAAAGTCTTAATACAATAAAGAAATAAAGTAATCTACCTTTTTATTTATGTTTCTGAACACCAAAACAGGCTAGAACACACTCATTATACGCAATGTAATAATGTATATTTGCCACTTAACAATTTTACGAATTGAACATGAAGTGCATGTTTATTTTCATACACTTTGAAAGATTTTCTGTGCTAATATCCGTTACAATTTACTGACAAGTGGTTTAGTAGTAATCCAAATTTGGCGTTTGTGATTTCTTAACGCTTATAACTACAACTTACAGGATGGGAAATATTGAAGTTACAGCATCTGCAGCGCTGACAAAGTTTTGTCTACCAAAATAGTTTGGTTGCCATAGTTGCAGCTACAAATAATATTCAACATCATTATTTTATAAAATGGAATTAGAAAACATAGCATGTGATTTGTCTGTTAACAAAATCGGAATTGGTTGTTCTGCTTCTTGCATTAATTCCACACAGAATTCGTTGTTAATCAATCTTGCAATATCTGAGATGCAGTGAAAAATCCCTATAGAGTTGGTTCGTATTAACTGTCAAAATAAAAATAGTAAAATCCAGAAAAATGCCCTCTGTTTGTGATTACTGCAAATATCAAATATATCAATGTCGTTTAAATTTTTATCTATTAGAATTATGGACATTTCGCATGATTTCAATAGCTTTACTCGTATATAAAAGATTGGAGGTAATGTCCCACTAATAACATATACGTTTGTCAATCGGTTGGTTTTTGGTTGGAAGACATACCTCAATACACTGTTTGCGTAATGGTATTTGCCAACATTAAACATTCTTCACGACGCTTTAGTGAGAAAAATTAGCAATAGCAAAAATTCCCTTATTTAATCAGAAAATACCAAATACTTTTCCATAAAATTATTTTAAAAATTTTTTATCGTTGGCTAGTTGATGATTAGTAGTTCATATTTCTGTTGTTAATTAATATGGATTTTAATGTTGGGCGAACGTTGTACATCCATTTTTTACATATAAAGTAGGGAATAATTGTTTTGAGTGTGATCAAAACTGTTTCTAGATATTTAATAAAGTAGCGAGATTTTCCAATTGCATGTTTATTTCCTGGAAATGTGTAGAGACGATGTTGGAAACGATGGTTGGTCGTAAGGTTGTTGCATATCATTTGGGCCAACATTGTGTTACAAATGTAAGACCAGTATTAAATTAATATTGTTTTAAAGGAAAACAGTGTAAAAAATTTGCACAAAACGGAACTGTATTTTTTTTGTTATTACTTTATATCGGTATCATAGAAATCAAAAGAATGTTTTCATGATCGCAAATGTATCTTAAATTATTGTTCCAAATAATAATTAATTTCACCACTGCTAGTTAAGATGTCATAATCAGGACTTCTCGGACGAAACTCCACGGGTCCGGTAAATTGTTGTAAACAATAACTACTACGTTTTCCATTGACATAAACGTTTGCCCATCATGGCTGAACCAGAAACTGCAATTTATACAAAAATGCTACTCACTGATGTAGTTTCAAATGATTTGTCCTCTTGCTTCAAATAACTATGTGGAATTGAAATTAATAGACGATCTTTTTCCCAAAATATTTATCGACACTCATTTTAATAAAGAACATACTTCCCAAACGTAGAAGCTACGACAGTCATAATTAGAACATGCTAGACGTAAGTTAGCTTGTACTGTCTCCCATTGCTGTCAAAAATTACTAAAACATCCATGGGAGTAGAAACACCACGCTACAGAACTGACAAATTATACATTCACCGCGAAACAGCTAGGGACATGCGATTTTCGGGAACAGAATTCCAAGCAGGCTAAACTTCAGTGCTCTACGTGAACACCTGCAGTTTGACCTTGACTATTGTACGCGTATCTTTGAAAGACGACATTGGGTCCAGTTATAGTAAGTTACTTTCATACCGAATTTCTGTGGATCGCGGACAAACTGTTTGAAAAATTCCCCTGAAAATTACGGAAAATAACGGTTACAAATTATCCAGACATCTTTTTTCAATAACATTCTCTCCGTAAATTTCACATAAATCTCCGTGAATTCACGGAACGTGTCCACAAACTTGCAAGTTTTATTTTAAAATCTGCTCTTTATAAAAAGGGGTTACAAAAAAACTTTTTACTTTCGTTATGTGGAGGATTTACTGTATAGAGGATGATTCTTAAATCACGGGACAAACATTGAGGGGTGGTAGAGCTCACTAAAACAAACAATTATTGTATAGGAATATATGGGCGGGAGTGACGCGTTGAGGCACAAACACAAAAACAACACATGAAATGCAACACATTGTTTATTTACAACATCGCCGCTAAATGCCTTTTTACAGCAATGTTTATAATAATTGCTCAAAATTGCTACCACCGACAGTAATGGAAGCTTGGTAGCATCGGTGGAGTGACTGGCGAACAGATTCAAATACGCCGGGTATTTCACGCACGCCACCATTGTCAGCCAATCACGCCATATGTAGAGGTCACCAAGCATGCGTAACTGTTGGTGGATGCATTTCCAGCAACTGTTTTAACATTTTCTGTACGAAATCACTAGTTAAGTATGCTGCTAATGAACATTTTATGTTTCCGTTAATGTGTTATGTTTTTTGTGTTTGTGACTCAACGCGTCAATTTCGCCCATATATTCCTATACAATAATTGTTTNATTTTCTGTACGAAATCACTAGTTAAGTATGCTGCTAATGAACATTTTATGTTTCCGTTAATGTGTTATGTTTTTTGTGTTTGTGACTCAACGCGTCACTTCCACCCATATATTCCCATACAATAATTGTTTGTTTTAGTGAGCTCTACCACCCCTCAATGTTTGTCCCATGACTTTAAAATAATCCTGTATAAAAATTACTATTAAATTTAAAAAAATTTCCGGTTACGGGTTTTGAACTATGAAAATAATTTGGACAGTCCAACACTCACCTATCACGCTTTTACAAGAAGTGGTGTTGTAAATACGGAATTTATGTAGAGAAATGCATGTACCTCTTAGTTCCTAGTCATGTTATAGGTGTGCGATTGTTTTTCTATTTCAGGTTTACAAACAGGGGTTATAGATAGAGGGTTTTTTTTTCGTAATGTATTTTGCTGTTTATAACAGACAAATAAAAAAACCCTTAAATGTTTGGTTCTGCAGTGGGATTTCAACACGAATCGAAAATTTAAAAATCAATATCTCGAACCACTTACCTATCACACGAAGTATATCGTTAATATGAATTTTACATGAAAGTGACTAAAGTGCCTATTTTAGTTTCAAGTCGTGTTAGACCGCTTACTATATTTGTGGTTTATAAAACGAGGTTACGAATATATTGTTTTATTTTCGTAATGTGCGTGTTTCACTGTGTATACAGAAGGTTTTGTTCTGTAGCGGAATTTGAACAAGAATCAACGAATTGGCACTCCGTGAGTAGTTCGCCACTCACCTACTACTATTTTACACGAAGTAGCTTTGCGAAGATAGGATTTTATATACTTCAAATATAATTTACATTGTTTTCGTGTCTCAACATTGAAGCCATAAGGATACAGAGAGCTTCCGTATTTTATATTCACGGAACTCATTTCCGTAATTTATAATTACGGAGTGCCTTTCTGTAAATTAACACTACATCTCCGTTACTGTTTCCGTAAATCCACAGAAATTTCTGACAGTGCATGCACTTTAGACTTTTAACAATTAACCCTTTTTGAACGTAATTTAATTCCTGTTTGTAGGTGTCGCCAATAAAACATATTTAGATGCGCGCTGTACGTTTACTCAACACAGCACGTGTTCACAATGAGCTGTNTAGGTGTCGCCAATAAAACATATTTAGATGCGCGCTGTACGTTTACTCAACACAGCACGTGTTCACAATGAGCTGTAGGCTTTGTGTTCCAATGAACCATTAATATCCTAGCAAAGTAACATGGATTACAAATCAGTAACTCACAGGAAATACCTCTGTGCAATGATCCTTGCAATGCTCAGTACCGGCTGAAATGACGTTTATGTGGAACATTTCGTCTCAGTCACTTACAATCCTCAATTCGTTATNCAATGCTCAGTACCGGCTGAAATGACGTTTATGTGGAACATTTCGTCTCAGTCACTTACAATCCTCAATTCGTTATTATGTGCTAAAAAGTTTGAAATATTGTAAATCAGGAACTCTTTATGAGGGAAAAAACTTGCTAATTTCACAATGATCTTCCCTGAAAGTTATTGATTTGTAATCTACGTGACTGTGCTAGGATATGAATGGTTCATCGGAAAAAGAAGCCTCATATATTTTTTTTATTTGCGACACCTCAAAACATAAATTAAATTTCTTCCAAAAAGGTTAACTGTTAAGAACCTTAAGTACCTGTCCGTGATACATAGACATTTAGTATCAAAGTAACTAAATATGACTGGGCTGGTCAGGTACCCAATGACTAGAGGCCAGGAAAATTCGCGAGTTCAATGACCTGCAGGCTAGACTCTCCAGTCTTATGTACAAATATGCCGATATCAACCGCACATTGGTGTTTCGAATTCTAGCTTGTCCCGGAATGAATCCGCGAATTTTTCTGGTCTCTACGAATGTCTTATTTCAAAGATACTAGTACAATAGCCAAAGTCAAACTGCAGGTGTTCACGTATAAAACTAAAGTTACGCCTATAGAACATTTCTTGAATTCGCTGTAGGACAAGATTGACATCGAACACATGCACACTTATGTGATGTTTGCAAATGGACCACAGTGTATTAGACACGCCCAGGTGAACTCTGAGCCAGTAACATACCTGCAAGAATACAAGCTTCGCCTGGACAGAGGTCAAACTGGCCACATACTGTGGCAGCAGCCAGTGAACACATAGCTGAGACTCGAGAATACACAGAACCATGGAGTCTGCGTGTGGGTCGTTCAAAGCGCGACATTTTCCTGTCGCTAGTATGTCTTATTGAGGAGCTNCGTGGACCTGTCTGCGTCGGCTGTTCGACGCCATCTGCTGCGGGCTGGACTGGTGGCATTCATTCCATTGCGTCGGCTTCCATTGTCCAGAAACTACAAACGCCTCAGACTGCAATGGGCATCTGAACACCGTCGCTGGCATGCTGAGTGGCACAATGTAGTGTTTTCGGACGAGTCCCTCTTCAACCAGTTCTACAGTGATGGCTGCATACATGTTAGACGCTACCGTGATGGCCGCAATCTGGCAGCCTGCATTGTGGAACGACATAGCGTGGCCAATGCCAAGTGTGATGGTTTGGGATGCCATTGGATACAACATGCGATCTCGACTCCTATGTATTGAGGGTAATCTGAACAGCAANGTGTGATGGTTTGGGATGCCATTGGATACAACATGCGATCTCGACTCCTATGTATTGAGGGTAATCTGAACAGCAATCGCTACATCAGGGAGGTTTTAGAGCCCGAGGTATTGCCCCTCCTTCAGGCGACTGCACATGCCATATTTCAGCAGGACAGTACCTGGCCTCCTTCAATGAACGACGGGTAAAACTGCTTCCATTGCCTGCACGTCCGGCTAACATGTCGCCCATCGAGTATGTCTGGGATATGGTTGGTCGGCGACTTGTTCGTCACGCACCTCCAGCAACCACTTTTGATGCTTTGTGGACTCGCATACAAACCACGTGGAGGGAGATTCTTCAGAAACATGTCCAGGTCCTATTTGATTCCATGCAATGACGTTTAGGGGCTCTAATCGCAGCATAAGGGGCCTTCACACCAAACATAAATCTTAAGGACAGAACTCGTGTACAGTTAAGTAATCCCAATCAATTGTGTATTGCTATGACCTAATCTGTGGTATAAATTTCATTTCAATCACACGTATCCTTCTCGGTGTTGAATTTTTCACAAACGTTAGTGTATACAGGATGATTCTAAAATCATGGTACAAATATTCAGGAGTGGTAGAGCTCACTAAAACAAAAAATTATTGTATAGGAAAATATGGGCGGAAGTGACGCGTTGAGGCACTAACTCAAAAACATAACACATTAACGGAAACATAAAATGTTCATAAGCAGCATACGTAACGAGTGATTCCATGCATAAAATGTTAAAACCGTTGCTGGAAATGCATCCACCAACAGTTNATAAGCAGCATACGTAACGAGTGATTCCATGCATAAAATGTTAAAACCGTTGCTGGAAATGCATCCACCAACAGTTACGCATGCTTGGCGACCTCTGCATATGACGTGATTGGCTGACAATGGTGGCGATAGTTGAGGGCAGTCAAACGGTGCGCCAATGACCTGCTGCATCAGCATCAGCATCACTCCACCGACGCTACCAAGCTTGTACTACTGTCAGTGGTAGCAATTTTGAGCAATTATTATAAACATTGCTATTAAAAGGCATTTAGCGGCGACGTTGTAAATAAACACTGTGTTGCATTTCATGTGTTATTTATGTATTTGTGAGGCAACGCGTCACTCCCTTCCATATATTCCTTTAAAATAATTGTTTGTTTTAGTGAGCTCTACCACCCCTCAATGTTTGGCCCATGATTTTAGAATCATCGTGTATAATGTATTATAGTTATTAAGTAATCGTTAATATGAGAATTCTAATGAGTCCTTTGGTACTGGTTATTAAAAATGATAAACAGGTTCAAGATTAAAAAGATTTAGTCGAAAACTGAAAAAAAANAGTCCTTTGGTACTGGTTATTAAAAATGATAAACAGGTTCAAGATTAAAAAGATTTAGTCGAAAACTGAAAAAAAGAAGAAAGATGATACAGTCATAAAAATTAAGTTGCCCTGTTAATGGAATCCAAGAGAGGCTAATGCTTTATTTATTATTATTACTAGTAATAATAGTAATAAAAATGTCCCTCTACCGGAGGGACATCCCTTTATGAATTACGTATCCCAGCTGAGCTGTCTCAGCTACAGGAAGTGCACGCGAAGGTCATGTTNGAGGGACATCCCTTTATGAATTACGTATCCCAGCTGAGCTGTCTCAGCTACAGGAAGTGCACGCGAAGGTCATGTTCCGTTACGCCTGCAATGAACAAAATCCACAAAGAAGTTGTTATGTTACCTTCCTAGCGGTGCATCAGTGTACTTCCAGGCAATCTGGTGCATAAACTGCATGTTACCTGGAGCACGGAAGCTTCATGCACTGATGCTGGCGGGAAAATTTCGCAAGTTAGGTTAAAAACCTATAAGATCATCAACAGTGTCACGAGTTAGTGTAAGCATGCGCCTTTATAGTCAATTCGCGGTTACTTCAAACTTTTGTGAAGCCCTGACGAAGTTCTACTTTCGGGATATTTCTCGGCCTCTCGCAAACAAAGGTGATGCGAATTAAAAATATTACACCGAAAGGAGGGCACACCGCATTCGTGCGCACTCAGTGTAATGATATTTTGCATAAGATCTATTTCTTTCTTGGCATTACCAACACACTAATTTTCTCCCTGACTTTATTCGTATTAATTATAAGTAATTTATTAAAATATTATTCTTGTAAGTAAAATATAAGTAGAATTCAATTTAACTAGAAATAAGTTACTTTCGTGTTAGCACAAGTATAAAACTATTACATGATGTATTCGGTAAACGACCAAGCACGTCATACATGGGGTGACTTTACAAAGGTTTAAATCAAAACGTGTAAATAAACCGCTAATAGACTCTACGAAGTATTGAGTAGTTTTAAAGAAAGTTAAGCTACGTAACATATACAACTTACGTATGTTAAATTTTTTAAGTACGCAGGATAAGGTTAAGGCACAGAGTACACAAGTGCACAGAGGCAAAATCACATGGCGGTTCTTTTGATGTGGACGTGCCCATTCTCTGATTGGCTGAGCGGGGATCTAGGAAATAGTCTTGTGTCTGATTAGTTACTGCGTGCTGCAAAACGTTCCCTATTGGCTGATCTGCCGGTTGTTGTGTAGTTTACCAGGTGCTGACTGGAGAACGGCGTTCCGACATGTTGCTAGCCAGTGATGCCATTTTGCTGGTGTGTGCGGAATAATATACTGTTTCACCTCTGTATTCTTATATACTGTGTTGTTAACCACTTCGTGTCCATTACAGCCAACTGTCAACATGTTGCACAAGAATATTATATTTGACGGGTGCTGTACTCTGTGTAGTTCGGTGTCCTATGTATTCCCTCTGGGCAGCTGATATGTAAACCGAGGCCTTGATTTTCGTTATAACTGGTTCACATGATTAACTTCAAACACAAAACCTGCAGTTTATTGGATGCGACAACGAAACAAGTTCTTTACCAGTCTAGGTACAGCGTGGATCAAAATTTTGTTATTTTCAACACCAGACGTTATGAATTAATATGGGAATTAATTGGTTAAAGCGTGGGAAGTTTGTTTACATAAAGTGCAGTCTCCATATTTATTTTAATTCGAAGGTGAAATAGGTGCACGGTTGTTGTTCCGTTTTCTTGTGCACTCAAGAATGTAATTAATAATGGAACAGGATCGCGTGTGTTGTCTAAGAGTTGCATTAGTGCAGGGAACGGAACACGGCATAAGTAAACCAACGCCCTTTTCCACGTCAGCACTCCAGTCGCGCAGGACGACGAGAAGGTGGGAGGGGGAGAGGATAGGGAGGACGTTAAGGATTTCGCCGAGAAACACAGGCAGAAGAAAGAGTGTGGCGGACTGAAGGACAATTTGCCGTCCCCGCGGGAAGCAGTCCTGCTGCCGACAGCCAATTAGGAGTCGTGTTGAGTTGGCAGGTCCGGTGGTTGGCCGACCACCCTTGAGGCTCGGCCTCGCCTCTTTTAGTCGTTTACGTGTCATAATCTCAGTTTCAGATCTATTATTATTATCTATGATTCAACATTTACAATTTACTACAGCAGCGCCGCTGTAACTTAGGACTTGGGAGCTCGGCCAATGTCAGGCCTCTTCACCCCGGGAAAGAAAACAATTGGACGACGGTAGTACATCAGGATGGGGGGGGGGAGTACCTGCATATTCCTCTGCCCACCGGTCAGTTGCCTGTGGTTGGTGCTTTGCAAGACGTTCTGCCTCTCTCTTTCACTTGGGTAAGCGGAGCCAATTCCGTTCTTATGCCAGCGCGACATCTAGTTGTTTAATGCGTTTTTATATAATTTTCACTATTTGTCATTTCCTGCTTGCAAAAAGGCGGGAATTTATTGATGAAATACAAATATGTTCTAGAATTTTTAAAACAAGCAGATAACGCACAATTAAAATTACGCATAAAATATTCAACAAATAGTGAAATGTAAATGGTCTATTTTACATCTTCAGTAATAACCATGAATCTGAAATTATGACACGTAAACAAAGAATTTCTGGAAAAGGAGTGAAGCCGAGAGACATAAGACTACCACATACGGGAAACGCGGGAGCAATAAGGGTTAAACTGCCACGCACATCAACTGCGCGATCACCACTAACCGCAAGGCTCTGAACTGGCGAGCAGTGTTCTCGTAGTGCTGCGTCTCGAAACCCTTCCTATTTTATAGGTAGAAAGTCTGTAGGAAGGTCCAACGCATTCCACTCGAGTAATTTTGTATCTGACACTTTATTTTAAGATACAGCGCTTTAAAACAAAACCGTTTTCAGCTACACTGGAGTGTTATTAAATTGTGTTACTAATGTGCGTGACATCTTTAAAGCACTTAGCAGACCTCGTCTGAAGTGTGCGTTGTTCCCGTATATCAGCGCGTTGGACGCACGTTTAAGAGCTTCGTAGAAAAAATGTGTATTTATAATACTCTGCGATGCAGCTTTGGCGCAAGGTAGGTGGGCCAATTAAAATAAAACCCAAACTTGGATTTCTCACGAGCGTGTAAGAATTTAGCCTAATTAATGCTTAACACGTTTATCGATATCTACAGTTTTTGAAAGTCAACGTACAATAACAAGCAGCGCTGGTTTATTGCGAGAAGATTGCACTACACTATTTGAACAGCAAAACACTCTGTTCATTTTCCAGATTGGATGTTCTTAATTCTCACGTTTCTAAGTTGTCCGCCCGCTAATCACGGATATTCCATGATGGAGTAACTTAATTCGGATTGTGCCAGTCAGTTAGGAAAATGTCTCCTCATAAAAGACACGTGACTAGTAACGTAAGGAAGTTGCGAGTGTACACGTAGGCCTATTATATTGAAGTATAGCCTGCAAATGAATATATTCGCAAAAAAAATTGTGGTTCTGGTTGTGTATCCTTTTATATTTGAAGGGGCCGCGGTGGTGTAATGGCTACACTACCCACCTCCCACCTAGGCGAACTGGGTTCAATCCCCGGTGAGGTCACTTCCAGATTTTCGCATGGGGGAGTCGTGCCGGACGATGCAGCTGGTCGGCGGGTTTTCTCGGAGATCTGCTGTTTCCCCCGCCCTTGTATTCCGGCGCTGCTCCATAGTCACCTCGATTCACCCTCATCGGCTCTCAAAAGACTTCGATGTTAAGAGCCAGCCAAATCTATCCACTCCACTCTTGTGTTTGGAACATAATGTGTTGGAAAACCAACAACTCATCCCTCCATTTGCTGACGTCTAGCCAATAATAAATGGCGTAATGTCCAGTTAGAGTATCCGGTGTGTTGTGGAGTAATAAGGAAAGTGGTGAGAGGTAATACAGAGACTAATATAACCCGTGTTACTGTAGTGAGGGCTGTATACNGTAATACAGAGACTAATATAACCCGTGTTACTGTAGTGAGGGCTGTATACATCTCACTTTTAGATTATCCGGAATGTCTTCGAATGCACACAGACCTTAGGGAAAATGCAAATCTTAAGATAATCTCCGCACCTAAAAAATATTTTTGCATGAGTGCAAATCACATTCACGAACCCACCTAACCTCCTGGGAATAGAAACTCATCAACAACTTGTTTTGGNACATCTCACTTTTAGATTATCCGGAATGTCTTCGAATGCACACAGACCTTAGGGAAAATGCAAATCTTAAGATAATTTCCGCACCTAAAAAATATTTTTGCATGAGTGCAAATCACATTCACGAACCCACCTAACCTCCTGGGAATAGAAACTCATCAACAACTTGTTTTTGCAAAATTTCTGCTTATAAATCTGTTTTCTTTATTATTCCTCCTTCATCCACTTCCGGACACCATAGAATCGGGGCACTTTCTCGTCTTCAGTTTCGTGTAAAAGTGTTTAAGCTTTGGGAATACACGAAGCACTCAGCTGGTATTACGAAAATATAAATATATACAAATGAAAGGTGGTTTTTGTGACGTAAACATAACTGGTTGCGTTGCTGACGTACTCTATTCCTTAAATTCCTTTTCAAGGAAACTCGGACAACATATTATTTTTGTGGTACACAAATAAATGGATAGTTATTGATCACATATTAATGTCCCATGAACACAAAGTTCTAATCAATGACCGCTTAGAAATTCTTACAGTGTGCTCTTATTCATCTCGTTTTCACAAAGAGCATAAGAAGAAAATCCAATAGTAACTTGAACAAAGATAGGAAGAAAAATAGACTACATCAACGTGACTAAATATAAAAATCACAAACGTCTCCAGACAGTAACTAGTATACAATATACACTAGTAAAGTATATATAGTATAAAGCTTGTGAGCTGTGACTTAGTTTAAATAAAAATGTTCTGCGTCATTATTGCATGGATTTAACTTTTTAGACAGATCAGGTCTTTCTAAACTCTTAAGTTTGTTTCCATAATTGATTTTGTACGTTTAATATATTTTTAAGAAAGAGAGCAAAGATTGATGTATTTAGTAAGATATGAAACTTTTTATGTTAGTGACTGATTTAAAAAAAAATCGTCCTGTATTTGAATGCGTTTATAGCGCAACCAATAATTCGTTAGTGTAACAAGTACAGTAAAAATATCACGTTATATGCTGTACTAAACCGATACATATACAGGATCACCGCTGAAAGTCTCATAGGTACACGCAGTGTGACGAGAACACTGCACGCCACGCCGGTTCAAAGTCTTGCGCTTAGCGGCGTTGGTGCACTTGATGCGCGTGGCAGCGTCGCCCTTATAACTCCAGCGCTTCGCGGCCTCAAACTCGACAAAAAGCTCCAGGTAGGCGGGATCCTTAAAGAATCTGTACCGTTTTTTCATCTAGTATCCACTGCATTTCGCTCAATTACAAACCCCTTGAAACAAATAAACTGAAACTTAATAGATATTTACTCTTACCAATAAAACAGTAATTATACCTGCTAATATGAACGATGTAGTCTAATTCTGTGAGTCCAGTTGTACGAGTGTATCAGTCTCTCATAATGTGCCACCTGCACTCTGACACCAGTGTGGACTTGAAACACCCCGCACTCGTCTGCGAGAATGGCGATGTCTACACACGCACACGCCGCTACTCCCAAGTCATCGTCGCTGATCGAAGGAGCACGTCCATATACTCGCGTGCAATAACTGCCACCGCGAAGGGGCGCGGGGGTTGTATTCACACTAGTGAGGCCTCTTTGTGGATATTTCCGCACGCACATAACATGTCCCAGATGACCCAGTATAGAGTCTAGAAGTTGGTTAACCGCAGGGGGTGACCTCCGACTTCCTGGTAGATGCGCAAGTCGCAGTCAAGCTCAAAATATCAATCACAGACACGGAAATGCCCGCTCCCCTCAACCAGCACCTCATCATTCTGAGATGTGAAGGCAGTTCATGGTTGCGTAAGAAATTTTAAAATAAACATTTTAAAACAATCGCTAATCATAATTAGATATAATGTGCTACATACAGTAAGCACTGGCATGCAAGCCTCCAGTAAAGTTGGCATCGAATTAAGGAAAGCAGTTCCACACATACACGTTGTACTCAGAGTAGCATTTTTCAATTTTTCGCTAGTGACATCCTATTTTCGGGAAAAGATTTTCTGTCTCGGAGTATTTTAAAACACTTCTGTTCAGATTCACTGTAGCATTTGGATTGTTTTAACTTGCGCACGTCTTAGCCTACGAATAACGGAAGTTAAGTCTTGATTCTGATAGGCCCAGTCAAGTACGTCATGACCGCTCACAGAAGTATGCGGCCAATAACCAAAGGAAAACTGTAGATACGTACGTTGTATATTGAAACCTAGTCTGTTTGTAATTATTTTCGCGAAAATTCCCTGTTACTATTTATGGGTAGTTAATTCAATGTTACACAAAAGAGTGCGGATATGCGTGTTATCAACACATTTAATTTCCTAAACAGTTCCGTGGTTTCGTTGGGGTGACATATAGTGAGATTATACATGGAAATGATAACTTTACATATGACAGGCGGATACAATATGAAGACTAAAGAGGATCCTAATTGGGGATTTCGAAAGTGCTCCGTATCTGTGAACATCGTGTACCTGGGGCAAATTCAGTATTCAGGGGTGTACGCAGATCTTCACACAGGTGTGGTTGGCGACAGATGTTTGGGACATGGATGGTCATGTGTCCGATACACTGAACCACATGAAAAATAATCTACTTAAGGGCAAACGTTCATTAAAACAAAATAAACCAAAGCTCTCATTGAAATGAAAAAAACTTTATCAAACACACCGTCTTTCTCGTTCATATATATCATACTTTTATGAATTATTTCAGGAATGATCTGCACAAATTAATACAAATCTCCATACTAAGGTTTTGGTCTGCAGATGCTTGACGCGTAACGCATATTGTAAGTAGATGCACCGCTGACAACCCTTCCCCCACCCCCCCGAGATCGTGGCCCCGCGAGCTTCTACACTTAACATGCACTGCGGGACACGCGCGGCCAGGTCAGATCGACCTGAGAGGATGGACATGCAATTAACACATGCTGAGGTCATGCCGAGGTAGGCGAGCAATTTTCGCCCGCAACGGAATTGAGACATGTACCAAGGAGGGCAGCGGCTAGAATATCGCCGACTCACCCGAGATACACAAGAAAACGGCTGACAGAGCTTGACTGTTGTGCCATGAGTCTCCCCCATCCCCTAGCAAAACGCAGGAGAACATGAACACACGCCGCGAAAATGCAGAAGTAAGCTAGATTGGCGCCAACGCACCTGTAGTTAGACGAGTAAGAAGAGCTGACAGTGTTTGGCAGTAGGAGCGCAGGTCACCCCCTCCCCCTTCCCCAACAAGTGAAGAGACGTGTAAGGTTCTAAGAAGGGCGTCAAGAGGGTTTAAAAACCGACTTGCGAGGCAAGGAGGGGATCAGTCGTATCAGAAGTTCGTGAGAGTCCGTCGGATCGTGAGGTCACCGGAAGAGGCGTGTTGTGGAGCCGTCCGTCGAGAAGAGAACCCGGAGCAGCAGTCGTGGAGAGTCGTCACCAAAGTCAGGGCCTGTGAAAGGCCGCCCGAAGCACCGGATCTAAACCTACCGCCGGAACACCCAGAACTACCAGTGAAGCTAAGTATCATTATCTTAGCTCAAATAAACCTCCCCGACGCCTAGCATACCCCCCAAGACGTCGATAACAGTTAGCACGAGTACGTTGATTAGCCCTTAAAGCCCTCAACTGGAAAGGTACCACATCTCGGGGTTGTATATGTGTATAATATTCAAGACAATATAACGCAGTGAATTGAAAAACCGAGTGACTACAGTTATTTTTTTACTACCCCTATTCAACATTCAAGGCATCCATAGTCTGCGCTAGGAAGGTAACTCAGACCCTATGGACCACCCTGTATCGTACAGGTGGGAAGTAGCGTCACACTTTAATGCAGAAGCAAGAGGTTTCTTTAAACTTTGTTCAGCAGTGAGTAGATGGCATTTTATAATAATAATATGTTAGCCTGGCATGTTTAATTTGACCTCCACTATTCCGACACGCCCTGCAGGACTCAGAACCAATAGTAAATAGTCAGTACTGTGGTATCTTCATTCCGTGTGGCCGAGTGAATAGGAGAATGAGCACTTTAGTGGCAGCCAATGAAAAAGTGACTTCTGCTCGAGTGGTGTATAAGATCGTGGAGTCTGGCTTGGTGTCTTTTTTGAACACGAAATTGTAGCTTATCTCGTCATCACAAATAATAAGTTAAAAAGCAAAGTGTTTTGTGCTTTCAACTTCTGATTTTTTTCAACATTCCTTTTGAGAATGACTTTGAGTTCGAACTCAATCAGCATTATACACAAGCTCTAAGCACGCTGTGTACGTTTTCGATTGGATCTGTGGCAACCATCCTAGTAGGGCTGCGTTTATCATTTATGTGCATACATGCGTAACGTGAAACTCAATGACATGTACTGAATATTTTTATTGGAATCCTCAAACGAATTGTCTCAAGTAACTTATAAAAATTTCAAAACTGTTTTTTCAATACTAAAAACACATTTATAATTCATATATACTTCATTAAAAGCTGTGAAAATCTTCGTTATAAGAAAACAGAAACGCTAAATAATGCATAAGATTGTCATTTATGTTTTGCAAAATTACTTTGCGTTCTTCCATTGCAGCGTAAAAATAATATACAAGAGTTATTTTACGTAACGAACAAACTCACTCAGAGTCGTGCCCCATAGGACCACAGGTAATTATTTATACGGTCCTTCACTTAACATTATTACGGTTATTATTTATTTTAGTATGTTTCTACAGAATCTATGGTGAAGTGCAAGAACTGAGACTGTTCTCATGCCCATAGATGTGCTAAACTTTAATATAAATATATTTTTCTTAGTTTGAATGTGAGATTTAGTTGAAAAATCTCAACTTGTATGAGTTAACTCTCAGACTTGACTTTAACAAGGGAGGATTATTAAATATCTGGAAAAAAATATAATTTTAGAATTAGGCATTAAGAAAATACTGCACATTAGTTAACTTAAAAACCAATATTATTTACTCTTTGGAAACCGAACCTAAAATTTACAATGAACTAGGTGTCCTGTAAATTTCATGAACTTAAGAAAACATCATGGGAGGGGGGTGGCGAGGGGGAAGTGAAGATTCTCAAGAAGAAACCCTACCTTTTATACGGATTTGTTTGAACAAAAAAATATGCACGGAAATAAGCCTTTAGGATAAATGAGGTGCTGCACTTGATATATCAAAATTTAAAAAATGTTGTTGTGTTAAATAATTTAAAATTACAGGTACAACTTTTGATAGCAGAACATCGTGTTTGACAGTTTTAATGTGACATTATATTGTAAAAGTATTCTTATTTACCCTCTTGGATCAGAAGAGCATGAAGTAGTGGCAATGACATCGAGGGTAACGTCATCAGGGGTGACTTCATATGGGGGGAGGGAATGCATCGGGGGTGACGACATCAGGGGGTGATTTCATATGGGATGGTGATGTCATCGGGGGAGACGACATCCAAGATGGCCTCCGAAGATAAAAGTCTATGTTATCTAATATGTTGGTTTTATTGCACCTGAATACAATTTCAGTTGTTTACTTGTATATTGTTTTCTACACACACGTTAAACAGTTTTTGTACAGATTAAATAGTTATAATTTTTTTAACATGTCTGCAGGGATCATGGTTTGCCACATCTTCTACATAAAGCGTGCAGATTCTCTTCCCGGTGCGTAAATGAGAAAGGTGACCGTTTTTTCTGTCTCAATAATGTCACATAACATGACACTAAACAGAAAGGTGCGGGTTGGCACCCATGACACTATTCAGTACAAACGTTTTCTGCTTTCCGTACCCTCTATAATATAACGTATTAAAATTAAAACTACGCCCTTAACATTAATCCCAAGACATACATTGCACTATTACGATCACTACAAATAAATGTAAATTTGTTCCAAGCTGATATATGACCATTCTAACAAAAATTGTATTTAAGTGGTATATCCCATTAATTGCAAAACAGCCATGATTCAAAATTGCCTGTCACTTTATAAAACGCAAACATTTTTCTTCTTCTGCTCGAGCAGTTTGGCTACATTTCCAAGGTCACCAACACTACAGTAGCTATCGACCCGTTTCTCTCCTCTCCTTCTTTGGATCTTATTAAGTTCCTTCCCGTATCGGAGATACGTTTCATTACTTATTAATGAGATACGCACAGATCGCGTAGTAGTGGTTATAAAATTGAGTATAAAAGGATAAAAAGACCATAATAATGCTTTTAAAAATATAAATACAATTAATTTTTAATATTTAAAAAACGGGGTCCGATTTATCTGAAACATGCTACTTCAGTAGAAAATTGAAATAATTTATATAGTGAAATAACGTCTTCCCCGCTAGAACCGTAAGCTGATATATTTCCTGTCGAGAGGTTGCTACATAATTTACATGTGCGAAACATTATACACGTTGCAGCACATTTTGCGGAAGTTTACAGCACTCAACTTTAACAGTTAAAAAGATTCTTAACCAGAAAACATTTATATTCCAATGAGGTTAATATTTATGAATAAATTTAAGTCTGTTAAAAACGCAAGCGAAATTTCGTAACCACATAACAAATATTTACGACTGTTTGTGAAGTTTCACTAACATAATTTGTTATCTCGTCCACTGTATCAACAACATTCTGACGATATCACACTGCTCGCTTGTGATTGGCTGTTGGTCACGTGACAATTGGGCTTTACGGGTATGTAAGACGGGAGTATTCGAGCATTGCGTCAGTTCTTTGTCTAATGCGACAGGTGACAGAAAGTTTCCTTTCAGTTCGGAACGCTAATTATTTTATGTTCGACTCTTTCATCAAATTTTGCCGGGTATTATTGGACGCGCTTGTAATTACACATGTTTTCCAAGATGTATGGTGCAAAATTCTTATAGCTTTAAATTATCTGATTTATTAATTCTTTTTTTTTTTTTTTTTGTCTGACAGAGATCACGATGAAGCAATGGTGTGCTTGCAACTGGCGTCACTACTTAGTCTTCGGCTGTACCATCGCTGGCTCCAGCTGATCTGCCTACGTCGTCATCGATGACATTCGTGGTACCATTGGCGTGATCTTCAACTACATCGGTACCATCTACTGAACCGTTCCACTTCTATCCGTGTCGCTTAGGCAATAAAACCTTCGTGTTCGACCACGATGCTCAAAGGCACGAGAATTATGACTGCGTGAATAATGCAGATCAAGTGTTACATAAGTGAGCAGATTGTAGAGTGCCATTTGCTAGACGCGATAGCTTGCAGAGACATGCAAAAACCTGCATAGCTGTAGGACCTTCGCCTGCCAAAGTCCGTCTGTGTACAGTCTCCATCGCGACAGCATATGAGTGTACGTCCCACAACACCGATTATTCAAAATAATCATCCGCCAATCTAAAGACCTATCATTCTCAAAACAAAGACGGTACGCCAAAATATATTTGTAATTTTTTTTGTTCGCATGACGAAAAATATTATTGAGTATTTCACCAAGGAAGTACCGGATCAAGGTCCAATTAAGTACATTTTTCTGGAATGTGACTATACGAAACTGAACCCTTTCGAATATAGTATGGACAAGAGATCAAAGACTGCGAATGTACGAGTATGTGAAACTGTTAATCAAAAAGGTTGTAAAATGTTGTTTTGGAAAAATATGCTAAAACAAAGCGCGTTGCTCGGAGTGGACACAATAAAAGGTTAATCACCTACAGCTCCTAATTAATGTGGAACCACAAGCAGCGATCAAGAACAAGCATGCGATTATCAAACTTAAAAACCTTCTGGACCACATGCGTCGTACTTTCTGGCAGGTTTTGTGGAAGGGAGAAACTGTCAGCAAATCGACCACAGCTATCACGAGCTTGAACCTAAATTTGATTTTTTCCGCACTGCGACAGATCAATATTTCTGAGAAGATCAGCCCTGCTGTGTTGGCCAGTGTACACTAGCTCAACGCAGAGGATAAGATTGCACCCATACGTGTCGGGGAAGAAAAGAAGTCTGAACACTCTGACTTGCTGCCAATCACAGAGAGAAATGCCCACTACTGCTGCATAACAAATTTTCCCTGCTCATAAGATTCCAGTTGATGGCCCAAGAGGTAAATGTTCAATATGCAAGCAGTTTTTTTTTTACATTTTATCATAACCTACCACGAACTACGTGACTGTCGGGCAAGCAGTGTTAAGAAGATCACAAGAAATACTGTGAAGAAAATTCTCCAGCGAGAATGGAGCTGCCGCAGCCAGGCGAAGATGTTAGACCGCCTGTACTGAAATACTAGAATTACCACTACATTAATTATTTACCGATTGTCGTGTATGTGGACTTAGAGGAAGTATTCGAGCCCATTCAGACATGCGAACCAGATGCATGCCTATCAGTAGTACGAGGCAGTGCTGCATAAAAGGCCAGCTGCGGAGAAGCACTTCATACAAATGATTGTAGAAATCAGCAATGCTGTCAAAGATAGTTACGCCTCTTCAATGCCGATGACACCGCTCCCACCAGCTGGAAAGACGAGTTACAGAAGGGTGACGAAATGCTGTTATTGCACTGCACCATTCACGCACAAAAGTTACAAGATAAGGGATTACGACCTTGGAACATAAAGTCTGCATGCACCGGCGACAAACTGCTATGCCGAAGTGCCGAAGAAACTCGTAGTGAAGAATAAAACTGTTGAATGAAACTGAGGAATGAATGAAACTTGACGCTCCGCACCACTTAATGCATGATATTTACTGCGAATTAAAATAAAATACGGACGAAAACAAAAGTTTTACATTTTGACACATCCTATACATATAAAACCGATATGGCTACATGCTCCCAGATTCATCTGTTTATGGGTATAGTCCATTCGCGGTTACTGTCAAATTTTCTGACGCCCTGCAAAAGTTATTCTTCCAGGATAGTCCTCGCCCCATGCAAACAAAGATTTACCAAGTCTAGAGAATCACACCAGAAGGTCAACGCACCCCATTCTTGCACACTCAGTTTCGTAATATTTTGCATAATAACAATTTCTTACTAGGCATTAAAAACATACCATATCTTTTCCCTGTTTTATACAAGTTAATTTAACATTTAATATTATAAGTTATGAATATAACATAAGTAAAATTTCAATTTAACAAACAAAATAAGGTACATTTATGTAGACAGGAGTATAAGACGCTCGTGGCACGTGGCTTATTAAGGAAACCACCAAACACGTCAGACACGGGGTGATTTTTTTTTCAAAAGTTTGTTTCAAAAAATGTGCAGAAACTTCAAATATATTATAAACTTGTTGTGGTCATAACTGCCGAGCGCCTTCGGGTACGACCGGAAATGCTGAGCTGAAGGCTCCCGAGGACCACTCGAGTCGAGCCGAAGACCTTCAGCAAATGCCACAGTCACATATACAGCCACGCAGCGCACATTAAAAAAAAACACTATGCCCAACTTTTCATAACTACACTTATTTATCTTTGGTCATATTTAGGGACTGTGGTATTTGGCGAATATATTCCAAAACGAACTACAAGACCTCAGACACGTTTCAGTTGCAGCTGTAGTGGATAGCAGTTCATTCAAGGTCGGCCTTGGAGACACCGAGTATATACCTAGTCTGCGGAGACACATGTCGTCTGGGTTGAAACTCATTCCTCAATGCAGAAGCAATCAGTAGACAAATAGCTCAGGCACAAAATATATAAATATACGGAATTAACATCTCGTGGAGGTTCCTCTAATATTGGCCTGCCCTTTCACAGCTTGGGGACGGCAGTTGTGTCTGATTGGCTACTACTTGCTGCCAAACATTACCAACTGGCAGTGCTACTGGCTGGCGGGTAAGTTCCTAGGCGATGATTGGTCAACTGCTTTGTGATACGTCGCTGGTCAATGACGCCATTTTCCTGGCACGTGATGCTGTAGTTAAAACACCGAAGAGCCACAAAAACTGGTACACGTGACTAATATCGTGTACCCTCCCCCCCCTCTCTGAACGAGCATGCATAAGTGCCGCAAGACGACGTGGCATGGAGTCGACTAATGTCTGAAGGTATGCAGGAGGCAATTCACACCATGAATCCTGCAGGGCAGTCCACTAATCCAATCTGCGCCAATTTGAGAAAGAGTTGTACGTCTGTCATGTTTAATGATTCTCGTCAGCCGTCGTTTGTCCAGTTATTTCACGATCTTTTTCCGGCCGCAGCGATGTCGAAGATGTGATGTTTTACCGGATTCCCGATATTCACGGTACACTCGTGAAATGGTCGCACGCGAAAATCCAAATGTTTTCTCTACCTCGGAGATGCTATGTCCCATATCTCGTGCGCNTTAAATCTTGATAACCTGCCATTGTAGCAGCAGTAACCGATCTAGCTGCCGACCGCATCGCGTTACTCTGATTGGTTCCATACCTCTGTTATTTGCATACGCACGCCTATACCAGTTTTTTTTACACTTCAGTGTAGTACGACCAGTTGTTTCACCTCTGTATTCTTGTGTCCTGTAATTGTGACACAAACTTAGGAGAGGACTGTAATCTTTAGCCCTGCGGGGACTGAACCCGCGACATTTACTGTGTTTATAAGCGTTACAATATNTAGGAGAGGACTGTAATCTTTAGCCCTGCGGGGACTGAACCCGCGACATTTACTGTGTTTATAAGCGTTACAATATAACTTTTATGAATTCGGAGGTAAGTTTATGAATATGCACTTGTTTTACCTGTGTTACAACACATATTCGCCCTCAAACACTCGGCACATACACTAGTTTTTCGGAAAGTATGTCTCGGTGGAATTTTATGTCTCTGTATTGTGTGAAATTGTTAACATTATAATTCCAATTGTGAAACATACCCGTGCTCCTAATTTCCAGAATTTTAACGTTAAAGAAAAGCTGCACAGATGCAATAATGTGAGCAGCGGGTTGTGAAAAATATTTATCTGCCGCAATGTCACTTTAAATGTGTACTATTTTAATATGCGAGCACATAATTTTATACACATTAGATAAACATCAGATTTAATAGCAATATCTTTGTTTGTTGTAACCGTTTGTTTATGTCATTTTATCAGTCCATGAATAATACTTTTTAGACATATAGCGATGTCAGTTTTACATGTTACGCAAGTACCTATACATGATATGCACATGAAATAAATTAAGGAAAGCTTTTAAAATTGGCCAATTAAACTTGAATGAAAATCCTGTTCTACATTCGACAACATCAGCAATCATTTATTTATTTTCAGTCCGCAGCAAAAATAATTTCCTAATAACACTGATTTTCGTTTCGATCGCAGTCTTAACTTGTACCTTATTTACTTTAATGGAAGTTTGATTGGATTCTAAGGTAACTTTTTATTTCATAATTTTATTAATATCATTTAAAGAATATACATGAATGAATTACATATTTAAAGGAAACACTAGTGACCAACTGCAAAGTAGTAAATCAATGGATGTGATCCGATATGTTAGATTGCGTCGGGCCTGTCTTCAAATAATAATAAATTCGGTTCCTGTTTCCCGGTTTGTTTCGCAGACTAATCCGTGCTGCCCAAACTAGAGCCGGGCTTCAAACACGCCTTGTTCATGCGGATTTCAACATATGTACATGACAGCCGGCTTAATATGTACAAACATATTTCATTCGAGGTTATGTGATAACACCTTTTACCGCAGATCATGCGATGGGTGTAAAGCAGATGTATACGCTATATTGCTTATTATAGCATTGCGATGAACGAGACTAGATAGTGAATAAGAAAGATTTCTCGAATATAATTCTTTAAGGTCAACCAAGTTTGCATTCTCAACCAAAAGTTACAAACACAAATTCTGCTCCATTTTCTTTTCATCGCATGCTGTTCATAAAAATATCTTCAAACATGTAAATTACTGTGGATACTCGCGTTTTTATCAGTTTGGTGTAAAGTTTTGTGTTATCGTCGATGGAATATTTCACGTATTTTATCTTAGAAAGTAAGTCGTTTTCACAATGTAATGTAATTAAACTGTCGTTTAGAGAAATGCAAATAGCCACGACTGCCGTACAGCACGTGCCTCACGGCGGTAGGCGATGGGTTCCGCCCGCACAGTGGCGTTACGTTTGTTTACTAGATCACACAGTGTGTTGCACTGCGCCACGTAACACAAATAATATTCCGGCGGCTCATACACGACACGAGAACCTACCCCATGTCGCTTGCGCCGTCGTGCTGGCGAGCCCGCACCCCTGCGCCATTCGCTTCCTCCCCTCCACGTCACCATACATAATTAAAGAGGCCGCCAGAGGGTTGGAGACTCAGTACGCGTCTTGGTGTGTGTGTGTGTGTGCGCGCGACTTTGCACGGGCAATCGATACCCATTAGCAGACAAAAGTAAGCCGTATTACGATCCTCTCCTCTCGCCTCCCGNGCCGGGAGGGGGTTGAAACTGATTTATACCCCCGGGAGAGAACTGACAGGACAGCTCGTAGTCACGGTGCTTATGCTGAAATATTGATAGCAGCGACTGCCTGCTCCGTAGGCGCGACGTCAGCCCTCGCTGCGGCAACACAGGCTGCGCTGACAGAGTGTTACCTGCAGAGTGCGCAGTCTTTTGTCTGCGGGGGATGCGATTTGTGCTCTACTCGACGTGGCGCGGTCTGTACTTCTAGCTGTGTGCTTCTCTAACTTCACTTTTCCGTGGATCGCCAGGTGCAGACTGTCGACCTAACACCGACCACCAACCTCAACACTTCTTCCACCAACATTTCAAAATAAACATATAATAATTTAACAACTCAGATAAAAAAAGTTATAAATAATATAATACTCAATATCATATTTTATTATCCTACACTTTGACACAATGTGACTGGGCAAATCACTGAACACAGCATAAAACAGAAAAGAGCGAAAATTTATAAAAACTTATACCTAGGAGTTTCAAATCTATTTGTATTAATAGCACGCTTAGAAATTTCGTGGACTATCTAGGACGTGCCACGGACTATCAGCGGACCGCAGTTTGATTGCCACACTAATCAAGCTTGCTGGTGCCAACCCCGCACATTCCAATGCCGGACACACTGCTTATTTAGCACAGCAAAACCTGGAAATAATTTTCGTTAGAGCATTCTCGGATGAGCTGTAGGAAAATATGGACGGTATTAAACTTTTTTATCGTTCCATACCACGCATGCCATTAATTCATGTGTAATCGTGTGGTACTATTTAATTGTCTTCGTCATTTGACTGTGTCAACAAGTCCTTATAACAGATGAAGTTTTACTCAAATTGCAAGGTCCGCTTGTAGAATGTAGTTTTCTGTTTGTGTTCCGAGATTGCTGTATAGTGATATGGACTATTTGTTTGCATGGATCATGGCTAGTACACATTTCATTTTTATTTAGAACATAGTTAAAGTTTCTACTTCTTGTTCCAATGTATTTGTATTGAATGCTGTATAAACCGGTATGTGGCCAATACTCGGCCGTCACCATAACCAAGAGCCCGGTTCGCCTAGGTGGGAGGCGAGTAGTCTTACCTCTACACCACCATGGCCCCACCATTTGAAAATAATCTGACACTTGATTTATGCAAGTTTCCATGGTATGGTGTAGTACTATTTGTGTGAATAATTTGGTGGGAATGAGATTATTGGTTCCCGAATATGGCGTATGTGCTGCATTGTTCACCTGGCACTATCTTACAAAAAGGCGGCAAAATATGATATCTATAAGATATTTGATACTTCAAATGTATACTCTAATGTATAAATTCGTTAAATGGTTTCTTTGATGACAAATTTATGTTAGTTATTAACATGATAGGTACACTGTAAATAAAGCCAGACTCACTTAAAACATAGACTCCTGTAGCACTAATTGTTTGCATAGTTCGGTGGCAGTCGATCGATTGGGCCCAGACATATGACATAAAAGTTCCGTTTCCTTAAGCGGTACTATCTGTATTACTGAAGAACAAAATTGTCATGTTTGAAACATATGGCAAACTGACCTAAAATATTTACACATCTTTTGTTTTAAAACAAGTGACTACCTCCTTAAATATTATAAAATTTAAATAGACTAATAAAGTATAACCTGTCACCTGAATTCGATGGGTATCAGTTAATTGTTTCCAGAGATAGGACACCGAAGCCTAATTTTTCATGTGCTACTGTCTTCCAGAATGGTGGATAATGAGTTCATATATTACCTCATTTGATGCTTGCATAAATAATGCAAGCATACAAACTAGATAAGAAATTGGTTAAATTGTTTTGCAGATAAAGCGTGCTATGCTAAAATGTTTATGCTGCCGCTATTTGAAAATAACTTCCTGCCCTTATTAGAAAATAGATTATCATTTTATATGGCCTACAACGCCTAACTGACAATATGTCAGTTTACGTTACCTACCGCAGTATTACATGAGTGCTAAATTTGGTAGGAATTGGTTGTATAATTATGGTGATGTAATGTAATGCTGTGCTAACTTACAAAATTGTGGATTAAAAAAATTATTGCATTCTATATTCAATATTTACATCATGCACGCTAAACATATTTGGTTGAAATCTGTCAAATGGTCCGCGAGATATAATGTAAAAGCTCTATTTTCTTAATTTTCTCTATCTTTTAAAATGGTGGACCAATAACATTATTGGCTTCTAAATTCAGTCCTTTCATAATGCACTGCCAACGTACCAATTTTTTTTTTAATCGGTCTTATGGTTCCTGAGATATAATATAGTATCATATATTTTACGGTGACTCCATTTTAAAAATAAGTATCCGGCGTTATCTAAAACTACAGAATCCGATATTCTTACAAAATACTATATTTGTACCTACTTTGGTTGTATTCGTTTGACGAATTTAAAAGTTATGAGGGGTTGTGGGGGAAATATTTACACACAGATATTCGGATAATTGCATAAGCCTAGTTTTACTATGGAAGTTATGCTAGTAAAACCAGTTTATCTTTGTGTTGTATTTAGTCCAATGTTTTGTACACGGCATTTATGGTAGCATATGTACGCACAGCAGACCATACATAACAAGGTCGTCATTGAAAGTCTCATTCACAGAATGTGGTTGCCTAGGCAAAGACAGCATGCAAGTTCAGGGTGCTGTGCATAGAGGTATTGAGGCACGTGATGCGCGCGTCTGTGTCGTCCTTAACGCTCCCGCGGACACACAAAATATAATCAACCCTTAAACAGTGTCCTCGCTGAGAGAACCCATGACGAGGCTGATAAGGGGGGTGGGTCTCCACAATATGACAGCACACCAGTACCAAGAGCCATGACTGTAATTAGCGACTCGTCAGGTGCCGGAAGTGCGCGAGGGACGCAGGGACGCCAGGAAATGAGAGCAGCCGGCAGTCACTGCTCCTTTCTGGAGCGTGGTGACGACCCGCGCCTGGCCCTCCTCGTGTACGCAGCCCGCACAGCGAAACTGTGCGCCGAGAAGCATTCGCTGCCCCTGGCAAGTCTCGCTCGAGCAGCACTTGTCTCCTATGCAGATATAAGCTATTCCTTGTAGGCTGAGCACTTCTGCAAAGCCACAGTAAAGATCTACTTGAATGCATATTGTTCCACCAGATAATACATTAACACTGTCATAGTCCTCTTAACTTTATTAATGCATCAGTCAAATGAAACTTTGAAATAGTTTTAAAAGTATATAATTTTAAACATTTGTTCAATTTTATCTTACGCGCATTAAAAAAAGCAGAGAGCAAAATAAATTATTTCGGTATTTACAAATGTTTACCTGACACTTTAAATTGAACGTTAAGACAAGAAAACTACTTTCCCCCCGTCGTTACCAACCTTACCAGGCGCATGCTGGTCAGTGCGCACGTTAAAATATATGCAAACTGGGGACGTGCCTTTATTCAAAGGTTGATTTCAAAAGTGCTAAATTATCTGTGAGCCCCTTATAATTAAATTTTCCTGCAATGGTTACTTAGTTATGGTTCTAGTAGTAAACATAAATAAATCGTACAGAAAATAGTCGTGTCATATTATATGTGCTGTACATTTTTCTTGAAATGTGTTCTCTGAAATTAAGGAATTGCGAAGGTTTCATCACAATTTTGAAAAAAAGCGTATGAAGATTGACATTTAAAAACAAACACTACAGCACCATTAATACAAGATGTTCCTGAACTCCAGCTACTTATATTTTGATAAATTTATGCGATATTGAAAAAGAGGCGGCAAACCTAATAAAAACAGTTCACGGTAAGATGAGCAGTTTTGAAAGCCCTGCTTAAGATATACTTGTTATCACGTTGTGTATTCTTTCACCTTATGTAAAATTAACATTAACATGGATCTCATCACTTTATTGATGCATCGCGTCAGTCAAGTTAAACTATTTTATTAACAAAAAAGTAAACATTTGAAAAATTTGCTAATTCATATATTTAGATACATTAAACAGAAAGCGAAATAAGTAATTTAAGTTAGTAAAAATGTTAAACTAACACTTCTAATTCGACTTTAAAACATGGAACTACTTTCCTCTCCTTCGTTACTAACTTTGTTGGGCGCATGCCGCTCATTACGCCCGTTTAAATATACAACAGAGGTATGGAACCAATCAGAGTAACGCGATGCGGTCGGCAGCGCATATATAAGACAACAAGCGTCTGGCAAAGTTGCTTGATCGGTTACTGCTGCTACAATGAATGGTTATCACGATTCAGGTGAGTTTAAACGTGGTATTATAGTCGGCGCACGAGAGATGGGATATAGCATCTCCGATGTAGCGAAACAATTTGGATTTTCGCATACGACCATTTCACGAGTGTACCGTGAATATCAGGAATCCGGTAAAACATCAAATCTTCGACATCGCTGCGGCCGGAAAATGATCGTGAACGAACGGGAGAAACAACGATTGACGAGAATCATTAAACATGACAGACGCGCAACCCTTTCTCAAATTGGCGCAGATTTCAATGCTGGGGCATCAACAAGTGCCAGCGTGTGAACTATTCAACGGACCACCATTGATATGGGCTTTCGGAGCCAAAGGCACACTCGTGTAACGTTGTTGACTGAACGGCACAAAGCTTTACGCCTCCTCTGGGCTTGCCAACACCGCCATTGGACTGTTGATGACTGGAAACACGTTGCCTGGTTCGACGAGTCTTGTTTCCAGTTGTATCGGGTGGATGAACGTGTACAGGTATGGAGACATCCTCATGAATCCATGGACCCTACATATCAACAGGGGACTATTCAAGCTGGCGGAGACTCTGTCATGGTATGGGACGTATGCATTTGGCGTGAAATGGGACCCCTGATACGTCTAGATATGACTCTGAAAGGTAACAGATACGTAAGCATCCTGTCCGATCACCTGTACCCATTCATGTCCATTGTGCATTCCGGCGGACGTGGACAATTCCAGCAGCACAATGCGACACCCCACACGTCGAGAGCTGCTGCCGAGTGGCTCCAGGGACACTTTTCTGACTTTAGACACTTCCATTGGCCACCTAAATCACCAGACATGAACATTATTGAGCATATCTGGGATGCCTTTCAATATGCTGTTCAGAAGAGGTCTCCACCGCCTCGCATTCCTATGGATTTGTGGACTGCCCTACAGGATTTATGGTTCTAATTGCCTCTTGCATACCTTCAGACATTAGTCGAGTCCATGCCACGTCGTCTTGCGGCACTTCTGCGTGCTCGTGGGGGCCCTACACGATATTAGGCAGGTGTACCAGTTGTTTGTGGCTATTCAATGCATATTATTATGGTTTTTTTCATTTGGATTACTGGTTAGTCACCCCAAATAACGAATCATATTCATACAGTATTGTTTAAGTGCAGAATAGCGTTTATTGTTCTACTGATATTATACTAATCGCCAACCGCCACGTCTGAGGGACGTGACTAAAATGCACTTAAAAAGGCGCGCTTTACTCAAACTCTCTACGGCAGAAATAGCCGTTTGACTCACCACTGTTATAAGACACTTTGAATCGATTCTATCAGGCCCGCTCCGCCGGGAAAGTCACGCGTCGGCGGCGTCGATCGTCCTTGGCGGCCGCGCCTCGGCAGTCAACGTCCGCAGGAGTCTTGCAGCAATGGTGACCCCCAACTTTGTTGTCTGAGCGTTTTTATAGGCTAGCCGCGTGTCACAATATCCCTCTTCCGCTTCCCTGACTGACCAGCTCTCCCTAGGTGTCATTATGCCTGTCCTTATCATTGACAGCCGCAACAATATGCAGGTAGGTGCAGCGACTATCTTCAAAGGTTGATTTCAAAAATGTTCACTTTATAGTGAACAAATTTTATGACCTATGATCTAATGTGTTTATTTATGGAGGGACACGCACTTGAAAACTGGGAATTTAAATTGGTTATTTGCAAAATATTTGCATCTACGTGAAATGAAACAACTTCGTAAATAGCGTAAGTCTGATCTGTAATCTGCAATCTGTGAACATTCGACGTGTGGTAAATCTACAGTCATTAGGAAATTGGGGGCTGCATGTTATCATGCAACAAAAGTGTGTTATCCATGGGTGGTATTCGATGATTGTTATTATCTAATAATCGTGTACGCATGGAAGGAACATAAAACGTTGCCTCACTGTAACACTCTCAGGTGAACGGTTCTCGAGAAAACAAGTGACATTTGGAAGAGTGCCGTAGTTTCCCTGCCAGGTATGCAATCTGTGCCTAAACGTATGTAGTAATCTCTTGTAGTAAGTGAGCCGTTCTTCAAACAAGGCAATTCGGTTTCGATCACCGGTGACGTCATTCTAGAATTTCTTATGTGAGTACCGTAATGGAAGTTGTTTTTGTGTGGAGGATTTTCCCCAGGGTATACGATTTTAGACCTTGCATTTGCATTCCATTATGGCTCCATTTCCAGGCTCCACCTAGCTGGCGCATGAATTGCGTTGGAAAGGTTTGGTAAAAAAACACGTCATTCAAAAACAGGTTGCATATTTTGTAACAATGTCTACTCACGAAAAGCATTTAAGAAACGTTTGGTGCCCAAATACAAGTTTTAAATACTCATTCCAACCCCAAGAATTAAATTTTTGGGCATCAAAATGGTTAAAAATGTTGTTTTCAGAATCTGCCATAGCTGCTACATTTTTCACACAGAAATCTTAGAGTTGTTTTAGATATGCGTCATATCTTTATTTTTATTAGAGTGCCGTAAAAATATAGGGTCACCGCTTATATTCACGTTGAGGCGAGCCGCCGACAGAAAGACTGCATGTCAGTTTAGCGTCTTGTACATAAAGACGATGAGGCAAGTGGTAAGAGAGCACGAGTCGGTGTTATGACTCATTCGTTTCGAAACTTCGAAAGTGCAAAATAGCTGCAGACGGGCGGAACTCTTAAGAATTCCTTATAAGGTGTACTCTAACTCTGTTAACACTACTCAACTGAAGTGGGTCTGTTTTACCTCCTCAGAGTATGTTTTACCTCTGTAGAGTGTGTTTTACTTCTGTAGAGTGTGTTTCGAAAGTCGCTGCTGTTAATAAAAAACTGTTTTCTAACGTACTCTAGATATTTTTACGCTCTTGATGCACGTTTACCAACCAACCTGTCTATTATGGACAGTAAGTTGGAGTACGCTTGGGAGATACCTTCTGGGGTAGGAAATGTTTATGTTTTCTTGCGTCGTGGAAGAAGGCCGCCTGATGGCTGAAGAGAGCCTCCTTGTCGACTCACCAACCCTGCGGCTGTTTTCAGAAGCACCATGGTGACTTCGGCTCCTGCAATGGATTAAGTGAAGAATTGTTGTCGGTACTTAGTTTTGTTTTTGATCACGCAAGCAGAGTTCATCTCCCGTGAGAGGATTGATCAGGGACCGGAGGTGTATTGTTTCCAACTGAGCTTGTCTGATCGTGAGGTAGAGCGACTTAGTCACATTCGACAAGTCGTGGGTCAACGCCGTCCAGCTGTAAGACGGTAGGGTGAAGTTTATTTCCAACTGGTGTTCAATACACTTATACACGGATATACCGGTATTAAATTGGTACAACAAAAAAATAACACAAGTGTTCTTTGCACGGGGTTTTCCAGTAAGTTCACTTACGAAAAAGTTTGGAAATTATTCTGAGATTTTCTTTGTACTGTAAATTTGCAAACCTTTGTAAAAATACAAGTTTTTCTTTACAACAGCCATATTCGTGAAACATCTAGATAGTTTACGCTGGACAGGAATTACATTAAGTCGCGAAGTCGGAACTATAAAAGGATTGTAGGCTTATTGTAATATAAATTTCACTTAAAAAAAAGTGAATATATTTAACATTGACGCGCTAATTCAATCCGGTAAATGTATGTTCTTAAAATTTACTTTCAAATGTAAAAGCTTGATTGCCTTTTACCATACTTTCCTAGAAAATTCTGTTTTTGCGGTCATTCGCCTATGTGTACACTGAGAAAAAAATTTGGTTGGGGCAAACAAATTTTGTGTTTGCCACAACCAAATCGTTTGGTGGATAGGGGCAGTTAAATATTTTGTTGATGGAACCAAATTATTTCGTTGCTTGTATTTGTTTATAGCAAACAAATCATTTGGCATAATTAACTTAATAGTTTTGTTGGTTCAACATAGTGAATTATTTTTGTGTACCAAATATTTTGTCTGTTCAACCAAATGTTTGGATTTACTATATCAAATGTTTGGTTAGTTCAACCATATCCTTACTTTCACTCTACGAAAAGCTTGGTTGGTCCAACCAAATGTTTGGTTGATTCAACTACATGCTAATCTTCACTCTAAGAAATCTTTTGTTGGTTCAACCACATGCTTAACTTGTCTCTACCAAACGTTTGGTTGCTTCAACCACACGCTCATCTTCACTGAACCAATCATTTGGTGGGTTTAACCATATTCTTACCTTCACTCTACTAAATGTTTAGTTGGTTGAACCATATGCTTACCTAACCTCTACCAAATGTTTAGTTGGTGCAATCACATCATTACTTTCACTGTACCAAATGCTTGGTTGGTTCAACAATATCTTTACCATCACTCTACACAATTTTTATTAGTTAAACTATATCCTTACCTTTACACTTCCAATTGTTTTGTTGGTTCAACTAGCAACTTTCTTCTCTGCACCAAGATGATGTATTCGTTCACCTCAACACCTTATTTCACAATAACGATAGTTTTGTTGGGTCAAAGTTAATAAATACAAAAATTGATTCATTTTAAATATCAAATGGGTGAGTGAAACTGATACTTGCTCACCCTACACTACATATTTGTCACCAAAATAACAGTATAACTCAAGAAATTACGGTCCTTCAAAGATGTTTTAATGTTTGAAATTAAATAATTATGCCCTCTTATTTATGTTTGAAAACTTCCCCACAACATGTATTTTAAATTCATGTTCACTACAGTTCCGGCTTAATGTTAATCGTTTCTTACAACGATATTTTTCCAAACTAGTTGAAAACATTTCTTTCTAACATTTAATTAAGAATTTCATGTGATTGGTTCCTGTTTGTATTTGCACATACATATCTCAATAACCATGTTGCAGTCAAGAAGAAATACTCAAGCAAGCCAGAGATAAAGTAATATCTCAAACCTAATGTCTTAAACACTTATATATATATATNGACAAAAGTCATGGGATACCTCCTAATATCGTGTCGGACCTCCTTTTGCCCGGCGAAGTGCAGCAACTCGACGTGGCATGGACTCAACAAGTCGTTGGATTTCCCCGGCAGAAATATTGAGCCATGCTGCCTCTATAGACGTCCATAATTGTGAAAGTGTTGCCGGTGCAAGAGTTTGTGCACGAACTGACTTCTCGATTATGCTCCATAAATGTTCGATGGGATTCATGTCGGGTGATCTTGGTCACCAAATCATTCGCTGCAATTGTCCAGAATGATCTTCAAACCAATCGCGAACAGTTGTGGCCCGGTGACATGGCGCATTGTAATCAATAAATATTCCATCGTTGTTTGGGTACATGAAGTCCATGAATGGCTGCAAGTGGTCTCCAAGTAGCTGAGCATAACCCTTTCCAGTCATAGATTGGTTCAGTTGGACCAGAGAACCCATTTCATTCCATGTAAAAACAGCCCACACCATTATGGAGCAACCACAAGCTTGCACAGTTCCTTGTTGACAACTTGGGTCCATGGATTCGTGGAGTCTGCGCAACACTCTAGCCCTAACATCAGCTCTTACCAACTGAAATCAGGACTCATCTGACCAAGCTACGGTTTTCCAGTCGTCTGGCGTACAAATTATATGGTCACGAGCCAAGGAGAAATGCTGCAGGAGATGTCGTGCTAATAGTAAAGGCACTCAAGTCGGTCTTTTGCTGGCATAGTCCAGTACAGCCGAAGTTCACCGCACTTTCCTAACGGACACGTCCGTCGTACGTCCCACATTGATTCCTGCGGTTATTTCACGCAGTGTTGATTGTCTGTTAACACTGACCATTCTGCGCACATGTCGCTGGTCTCCCTCATTAAGTGCAGGTGGTCGGCCACTGCGTTGTCCATGGTGGGAGGTTATACCTGAAATTAGGTATTCTCGGCACACTCTTGACACTGTTAATCTCGGAATTTTGAATTCCCTAACCATTTCCGAAATGGAATGTCCCATGCGTCTAGCTCCAACTACTATTCCGCGTTCAAAGTCTGTTAATTCCCGTCGTCCGGCTATAATCACGTCAGAAACCGTTTCACATGAATCACTTTACTACAAATGAAAGCCCAACCAATGCACTGCCCATTTATACATTTTGTACGCGATACTACTGCCATCTGTATATTTGCATACTGCTATCCCATGAATTTTGTCACCTCAGTGTATATATATATATATATATATATATATATATATATATATATATATATA
>NQII01001360.1:283255-369162 GCA_002778355.1 Clitarchus hookeri
ATATATACACACACGAACTGAGACTGCTGTACACACTGAAAACCAGTTACCACCATTGCCAAAAATGTACTTTATTTGTATGTTTACTTCGAAGAACACTACAGAGATTTGTCGTCATGGATATTGCTAGTTTGTCCCTTACGTTTGCCCAAACACAATGAAACAACCAACTGAACTGCTTGAAATGACCGCAAATAAAATTTTCTGGGGAAATTCACAAGGGGGAAAAAAGCACAATGAAAACTTGACACACATTTTACTAGTACCATTTTTTTCTCAGCAACCAACAACATATACACTAAATACAAAGGAGTAATTGTTTGCACCTTTCTGTCGAAGTTATTAAAAAATTATCTTAGTTTACACATAGGTGCAAGTTTCTTCAGAATTCTATTGTCATGTAACTTAAAGTCTATGCTTGTAAAGGCATAAAAATATAAGCTTCAAATAATTTTTAAAACCCAAAAATCATCAATGGAGATGTTTAAATGGTGCTTTTAGCACTAGGCTTACATCATAAACATGTATACATAGCCCTGTGAGAGTATGCAAAATGGTGTAAAAATTCTTTAACAGCAAGATTTTTCATAATTCTGTACAAGTATATAAGAAACAAGCATGAATTTACTAAACCAAGTAACTTAGCAATTTGCACACATAACTTATTTCTTGTGCTATAATTCAAGACAAGTTAACATTTATTTTCCCGGCACTAATACTTCAGCAAAAAGAAGTTCCTCTAAGAGATAAATAAACATTATTCTACAGTAACCAATACATATTACAAATTAACGCTTGGAACACATTTGAGAAACAGTAGAAATCTGCAATAATTCAATATTTCTATCAATACTCCAGCTCTACAAGACTAATAAGAAGATTTAGTTTTTTTTTAATATGGAGGTATACATCTATAGTTGATTCGAGGTATCTCCAAACTTTTTGAATCCCTGCTTAATTTCTATTTTCAGGCTAGTCAATGTATCCTTCCACCACGTGTAAACAAATACATTTCCATGTGACTTCCACGTGTTCAAATATGTTATGCTTGGTTTACACCCATCGCAAAAATTCAGATCACTCTCTAATACCGTCACCGAATGTGTGGAGATATATACACGTACCTTAAAATAAATGCAGGCCAATTTTTAAACCAGCATCAGCCTAAAATTATGCTTAATTTAATTAAAATACTCGAAGTGTTCCAAAGTTGAAGACCTAAACCCCGACAGCAATGCGCCATTATTCCGTGACAACACCCTGACAAAATATGTACATATGGAAAAAAGGGGCAGATAGATGACGGCGGTCATACAGAATCGCTACACACGCATTTATATTATTCCGTCCGAAAATTTCTTAAAACTTAAAAACTAACGTTTTGATGCATTTCAGCATTAGTACTTCTATTATTCTATCTTGCTTTCGACAAACTTTCATGTGCCCAGATGGCGAACTGTGTGACAAGGGAAGCTTTGCAAAATGGTGGACAGATAGTATGAGTCGCCGACGGTACATTTTACTGTTAGCGAGCCCTATCTTCCTTGCTTCGTGAGCACGCCATCTATTATTGGGCTGTGATACACCTACTACATCAAAGGGCTTCCAGACAACAGTTCCCAAAAGGAATATCTGTATGTGGAGAAATTTTATTGCGTCTAAAATTCTCACCATTTATAATACACATTAAAATACATATAAAACGTATTAAAACTGTAAGGGAAAAATATTTTTAAAGATAAATGAAATCATAAAATATTAAGCTATATTAGTTCTTAAAAATCAACCTTGCATGTTACACGTGGGGTAATATTTCGTAGGTTTAATTATGAAAGTTTGAAGAACCAGTGAATGCAGTAGGTATAGAAATAATCTAGGTTAACACCACATGTGTCATCGTGCCCCTAATTGAGTAACTTTAAGTAAATTGCTGTAAACACTAAACCAAGTTTTTTTATTTCAGTTGTTATTTTACGTCAGTTCATATACAAACCAGAGTTTTTCTAGAATTTTCCAAAAAATTTGCAAACAGTATTTATCCACTGTACTGATTCACCTTCCTGAAATATCTCAGTATTTATCGAACTACCCACAGCAGATGTGAGCAAAATAAACATGGTTGCGATATAAATTTGAAGTTGCACAGTTAAATAGTCGCCATTAAATAGCAGGAAGACACATTATATTTAAAATCCGAATGGAATAAAAACATCTGATAATAATATTGAACAAAAATCACGTTTATAACTCGCAAAAAAAACCTAATATTCAATTAGTCAAACAACTTCGTTAGCAGCCTTGATTTTAAACTTTACTGAAGTTAGATTATCACGTCTCCACTCAGTTACAACCTCGCAATCGCACCACCATCCTAACTACAGTATTAAGTACACGTGAATACAAGCAACTCTCAAATCCTGGGAGAAACAAGCGAATACAAGTACACTCAGGAAATCAATATTTCCGCTCCCAACTTCCACAAAAAGAACGCGATTGAGTAAGACGGCAAGTCACTCAGTCAATTCATGAAAACTCTTGATGCTACTACAAGTCAATGATGGCTGATGAACATATAATAAGAAAACAGATTATTGATCTGCTTCTTTAGCCCAGTTGGCTGCCAGACACCAAAGTATTTCACAGCACGAAAGCCTGATCTAAAGTAGCCTCAGTGTCTGCTTGCATGTAACATTAAAGTGTTTTCCTTCACTTTATAACGGTGGAAACTGTTTAAGTTGGTCTTCAGGCAATGATTTTTAATAGTACACAAACTCTGAACAAACATTTCTGATTTAAAACTCCTGCTCTGGACAGACGGCACGTGTTTATTTGGAAAACTGCAGTCACTCAGAACGCCTCCCCTTCCTTTTTGTATCTGAGCATCATCCCTTTCGTCTCGGATAACACCAGCAATGTGGTGGTCACAAATGCTTAGCATGACTACTTAGTTATTTTTCTTTGAACTGTGGAAGCTGAGACATCCTTCCTTTGTTATCATCTGTCACAGAACAAACAGGAAGTCTACAAAAGTTTCAAAAAAATTTCTTCGTGTGATTTTTCTACATATATGTGACTGTGTGAAAATCTAATTCCTGAGCACACTGAACAGCGCGTGATTGATCATGAAAAATATTGTAAATATGTAGAAGTTATACAAGCACAGTAGAAAGGAACTGACACATTTCCATACCGAGTTTTCACTAAAACTTTACAGTGAATCTCCTTTAAAAGTTTCATTTTCTAGCTTAGCGAAAAATGATTACTTTCAAACCTGGATGCCAGCAGAAGACAGCTACTAAAAATGTGCAGTGCTATAGAACTGATAGGCGGACTGTTAAAAACTTTAAACTTTCCTCTTTGCTGTCATGTGTAATATGTGTTTCTATATTTTATAGTTTTAAAAGTTACTTAAACTATATGGAACAATTTAACTTTCCTACATGAGTGACTTAACCAAAAACATTTTCCAAATACTTGGTCAAACTCTAATTGCAAATTGTAAACTCTCAGGTTCAAGTCACGTTTAATATACGAAAAAAAATATTTTCATTAATTTTTTGATGAAATGCAAACATGAGCTACCTTTTAACAAATACCAATGAAACTTATGGCTTCAGCTGTACAACAAGACAATATTTTTAACTGATTTGTGAAGGAAAGCAATATATTTGTGTACTTGTGTTCGCCATTACTACTTGTTACCGCCAAACATCATGAATTGGGGGACATGGTAATGACTGATGGTCAAGGGGGGGGGGAGATTAACAGTTAGCCACATTTATAAACATTTATTTACAAAATTCTTATCTTGTAGCATTGAAACCAACTCAATATAACATGCAAAGAAATGTAATTTCTTGGCACTTCATATTATTTCAACGGAACAGACCAGAAGTGAATGTGATGTTCCAGTACATTTACCTAGCTGTACTGCTTAGTGTTAAATGGGAAATACCATAGTATACAAATAACATACATGAGACCCTCTCATTCAGCCAGACAGACATAATGGGTTTGTTTAAATGCTGGAATACACTAACATAAAAGAGCTACACAACTTACAGTATATTAAGTACAGTTAGCAACACTTTTACAACAGGCATAAATTATACTGAAATTTTAATGTAATACAGACCAACAATCTTGCCATTTGATATTGTTTATCTAGAGCAACCCACGAGTAATGATGAATCATAAGATTAATTCAGTTCAAGTAAAACAAAACCTAATCTTGACGAACGTAGGCCTACGTCTGGGAGTCTGTGCAATCTTGTTCGTTGATGCAGTTACTACCGCGCTCTACTTTGCCGAACCTGCAACAATTGTCGTGGGAAATAAAATATTTAAATTTTAAAATTCGACAACATCAAAAGCCAGCCACAACCAAAAAAAAAAATGTTTTTTTGCACTGCTAAATTACACCAATGTAACATAGGCTGTTCCAGTTTAATTGAGCACTTAAACCCTGCTTAGGATATACTTTACTTTTACCTTTGTGTTTAACATTTCCATAGGCCTGCTCGCTATAATAATTCAATAATCAATTGAAACTACAAACATATCAGCAAATATGTATTTGAAAATCTTAAAGAATTCTTACTCTTACAAATTTAAAATCATAAAGAAACCAAAAGGTATAATAGTACTTTATTAAAGTAGCTATGTAAATCAGCATACAATCATACAGATGCATACAACATAAATACAAACTGTAGACGTAATTTTACCATGCATTACAAAATATCACAGATTATTTTTTGTTTCGTATGTGCAGTAATTGAAACGACGGATACAGAAGAAATATTTACTATCAAAATATATTACTTTAATTTCATAGAAATTGTACCGGGACAAGTTAATAAGCTACACGTATGGCTGAACAGTTTCTTGTTTTCAACATTATACTCAGTCGTCTGTACAAAATCGTAGGCATTACCCGCAATCCAAATTTTCAAGGTAACAAATGCAATTATTAATAAACACAAAATAAAACTCACAGTTTAAAATAAAATATTTCACATTATATAGGGTACATATAGTCATTCCACAGGTAATGTTGAACTTTAATGAGGCTGACAAGAGAATACAAAGTTAAACTTTTAAAACAAATACAGTAGTATTCCCTTTAAAACAACATTATCATTATTTCCATCACACAAATATTTATTACAATAAAAGACAAATTGGCCCAAATATGTATAATTATGTGACTAATTATATATTCAGATAATTTTCACACATGCATAAACTTTTCCGTCAGCCATTGTGTGCACATTTCCTGTGCTTTGCTGACACAAGCTATCATAGGCCACAAATTTCCTCAGGCTGGAGTATTATACTTCACATGAATGAACATGAGACTTCCAACTTATAGTTTTCAATACCATAACAAAAAATAATATATCTTGCTGACCATCAACCCCAATATTTTCAATTATGCCAAACTGGGGCATTTCATCACTGAAATGAAGATACAACACACTTTTACCAACGTTCTTGATTCCCTCTACAGTCACCCATGATGCATGGTAACTTTAAGTTCCAAGATGTTGCTTCACTGCTTCTTTAACACTGTCATATTACTCAACATGCATGTTGCAACTACCTCTCCTGGGCCAACATCAGGAAATGTGTCAAGTTTCTTGCATGCAAATAATTTAAAATAAAACAGCAACTCATTTTTGAATACCAAAGAATATTCAATATTTCGACTAGAACAGATTTTACGGGAAGAAATTTTGACGAACCAGCACCTTGCTCCGTATCTCATACACCAAACACTCACAAGTGGACCAACAAATTCCATAATGTGTGGGTAATGCAGCATGAAGTGATAGATTGGTTTAAGGTGTTCTTTAAAGAGCTGCTGATATAGAGTGATGTTCGACAACATAGGTTTGTAGAAGAACTAACATTCCTGTATTGAATGCACGGCTGGTCACAATATCAAGAATTTCTCTCAAACATAAGTAAAAATTCCTTCACTGCATCATCTTCTGTTACCAAATATCCCACCATGAATCCAAAATACCTGACTAGACAGAACATTTCAGATCCTGACTTTGTCAGCTACCGATTCTTCAAGTGACCAACTTTAACCTCAGGTGGCTTGTTGAAGTTTTCACTTCTGCCGTAATCAAAGAAATTCATTCTACTGTTTAGAGTATTAACATAAAAAAGCCCAACTCTGACAAGGTATCAAATAATTTATGCCATTTCATACCTGCATACATCTACCAAAAAATCGTGAATTAAATCAACACATACATTCTGAGACACATGATAACCTGGCAACTTGTTCCATTCACAGTAAGTTTTAATTCCAGTCTTTGTAGTGTTGTTGAGAAGAACTTCAGCACTGTATTGTTTTATTTCCAATGAAAGCTTTGTCATCGTGTACTTGTGTCGTCGCAGTTTTGCCTACCTACATTAAAGTTNTGTCGTCGCAGTTTTGCCTATCTACATTAAAGGTTATGGAACCCCCAAGGAAGGGAGATTCCCGATTTTTATTTTCGCAGTTTGAGAGGGCGATCAAATATGAGGTGTCAAAATGAAAGGGAATGATGGAAGCTCTTCTGTCTTTCACCCTTGGTTTAGCTTCTCACATGCAGCATGCATGCCACTCAGGAGAATGAAGCGACATGTGTCCACGTTTGTGCACTATATGAACGTATAAATATCATTTATCAGTTATTTAAGTTGAAAATGGTCTGTGGTAAACAGCTATTCAGTAGCATTGACGTGCCTCTCCACTGGAATCATAATAAGAGAAAAACAAGTATAGTCTATTCGAGGTTTCTTTACACTTATATTATTTTTCGTTAAATTTTAGTTTTACCTATATTTTATTTACAAATTGTATCATAATATTTTATTTATAATAAATAAAAAAAAACAGTGAGAAAATGTGTGTGTTGATAGTGCCTAGTAAGAATATCTTACTATGCAACATATTATTCCAACTGAGTGCACCCGAAGTCGGTGCGTTCTCCTTCGGTGTCATTTTATAGACTTCGTTAAGCTTAGTTTGCTCGAGGCGGCGGAATGTCCTGCAAGTAGAACATTAGCAGGGCTTATGAAAAGTGTAAAGTGATTGTGAATAGATTATAATAATGTCTTCCAACTGATTGCACTCGGTGCGTCCCAAGAACTACTCAAGTGCAATTATCGCACGAGTGCCTGTTTGTCAGCCATATTTGCACTGAAACTATCACACTGGCCCTGAAGACGGTGCACGGAAAACTGCACTCGGTGCGCAATTTTTCAGTGCAACTCACAATTGGAAGACTCGAACTCGAACAGTGCACACAGAGTGCAGGCCAGTGCAGTAATTGGAAGACACTATTAGATTCACTAAAATGCAGAATATATTTGGAAGCCAAAAAATCTAAAATGCTATGGAAATAATTGTTTTTGAAAACAATTATATTACGTTGAACAATAATATGACTTAAGCCTGTGTGCCAGGACAAAATGCTTGCATGCAAGCAGGTAAAGAGGGTTCTATGGAATTACCTGTCCAATGATACTTGGTTCTGCACAAAGACGAGCACTTTTTTTATGATTTTACTTCTGCAAATGTGGTTCAGGAACAATCTTCACACAGGACTTCAGCATTATATGTTTATACCTAGAGCAGCTCTTAACAATGGGATCTAAAGAGCTGATGAGAGTGAAGCGAGGTGAGTATAGAGCAGCCCCGGAATGAAAGTGCGGGGGAAACGGGAAACTTCCGAGAAAACCCGCCGACCAGCGGCATTATCCGCGAATCGAACCCAGTTCACCGCGGCCCCTGGGAATGTTGTCTTTGGAAAGTAGTGCAATAAGTATGCAATAATGACCATGCTAAAGCCAGATATAGGAGAGATTCATGTTATATGAACATACGCTTTATTTAAATGACAAAAACGTGGTAAGTCTTGTTCAGAAGCAGAAACTGAAAATTGTTTTGCTAAATTCGGGTTAATTCTTACCTGGTAGTCCTCCAGCATAGTATCACATGGAAATTAGATATGCTCTGTATGAAAGTCGTTACCCTAAAAAATGTATAGCCATCTGCTGTCTAAACTGCGACTTGCAATAGCAGGCAGTTGACTATAACTTTAAAATTTTTGAACTATTTTGAGCTGAAGTGCGATTAAAAACATTCAAAAACTTATTTCTTTACAATATTTTCCAAATATGATCACAAAGAACATTATTCAAAACATCAGCGCCAGATCTGTCTTTCAAGAAACGTTCATATTTTATTTTGAAAACTTTCAACTCTTTGAAGTACTTATTTATTTTAACCCCGGACGGGAAATCAGATCCATGCAGCTGGATGCCACAGTGTCTAGATTTTTAGCTCATTCAAACTCACATTTTTTAAATTCCTTTAATTAGGATATTCGTTGATGTGATTGCACTGGTGTCTCTGATCAAGAACCAGAAGGTAAGCATGAAGGTAAGCATGTGACAGACCACAGTGTCTTAGCACTGCCAAAACCAATGTATAGAAAGTCATAAAAAAAACTTCATTTGGCAACTTATAATATAACAAACATGCAAAGGACCCGTACTGCATGCGATTCGAATCCTCTTGATGATAAATGGCATTAATAAAATTTATAGTGCTCCAGTGGTATTAACTGCATTACCATTATGCTCTAAAATTAATCAATTTCATAAATTGGTTTCAAATACAGATACTTAAATTTTCCATGTAAATGAGAGTAAATAATGTTTAATATGTGACCTGATTAATGAATCATATATTAATTTCCGTTTATATCCAATAAAATTAGGTCGTCACCTTACATAAAATATTTCGCATTAGGAGTGAACGTTATCGACTAACACATACACATTCAGAATTCCGAAGTAATATGCATATAACATTTTTGTATATCGAGTACGTTGTTTTAAATCAGTAGAGAACAATGAGCTAAATAACTATGCCTACAGCATTTCCAAGCAAAAGTTTTTAAATATAGCCACACGGTTTCTTTATTATTCAGTTGTAATCAAAATAAGCGCATTACTCTATATCGAAAATACTAACTCTGTCTAGCAATAAGACAACAACTTTGAACCCCAAACGTTAAGAGTACAAATTACTATTTAAAGGAAAAGTCCCTGATTTAAGTTTTTATAAACATAACGTCAGATGATTGTAACTTAGGCGTATATTAAAACCAGTCTAAACGTTAATATTGTAACACTTTTGCATAACGTATGGGTACAATAACCTGCACTACTGCACTAGTCCCCTCACGTAGGCTACTGCAAAAATAAATTACAGGCACAAGTGTTGTGAAAATAATTTTAAAGATGGGTCAGTTTAATTTAATTTAAGCAATCACTGAAATTAAATAACCCACAACAAATATACGGATGTTTATTTAAAGTAAACTTGAAAATTCAGACCACCCAAAAAAACGTTACCAGTACAGATTTAGCAGTGAAGGATAGTATCTCGTCTATATTTATGACCATAGGTCAGAAAACATAACGATAAATTTAACGTTGAACATAATACGCAATATCTCGTATTGATACGGTTTGAGTTGGGAAGCTGATATCGCCCCTTACGGAAGGGTTTAATTCAGACACTTTCTTAAGACAAGTGAGAGCTTAACTTAATGATGTCAATAGGAGAAAAAATTATATATTTCAGACTGGAAAGCGTTACTCGCTATTTGTGGTGGGGCCGACCGGTTAAATGTACGTAGTTTCTCTACGATGATGTAGAATTGCGAACCACGAAGAGTATCTTTTAAGATGGAATATCGTCGAACATATCTAAAGAATCACTGAAGTCAAGAGAAGAAAACATGAACTGAAATTTGTATTTTAGAATTATATGTGTGTGTATCGTTTGACGAAAAGGGTAAACAGTACTTGTGTAATCACTTTGCAAATTTTGAATTAAATGGATCATTGGGGCAAAGAACTGCATTTTGTCAAGTATATCGACACTATAGGAAGTTTAAGTTGCATTGAAGTTAACTGCAACTGAAGAGGAAGATAAAATGTAGGCATGCTGTGTTTAACGTCTCGTTGACGTTATTAAAGTTCGTTAGAGATGGAGCAAGTTGTTCGCAGAAGCAGGAGGGAGGGAAATAATCGACCATGGCCTGTAGTAAGGAAGGAACGTAGAATTCGTCTGGAGTAATTTCTGAAAACAATGTAAAACCAAAATTAGGATGGCTGGAACGGGAACCGACCTCATGTCCTTCTGAAACGCGAATTCGAAGGTTTATCTCTGCAACACATCGCTTGATACAAAGATATAAGCTTGACTTCACTTAATGTACAAGAAATAACGAAATCGGTGGGGAATTATAAATGTTCCCAGCTATATGAGCGAAGTATGTCGAAAGTTTCCCAGGGTAAACTGTTTGCATGATGTTGGTACCCTGTAGCATAAGTGATTGCAAGCTTACCGTGTGGATCTTAATATCACAGACCGGATCATCACATGAGTCGAGCAGGGTATGCTAGCGTGAAGATACGTTTCTTGACAAATCTTCAGATAAAAGAAGGGGGAAGTTAATAACCACTAATATTTCTTCGTTGCAGCAAATTATTCACTGGGCGTTGAGGAAAATGCTGGGTAGCGGCAAATTATTCACCGGTGTTTAACATCACTCGAACATTATGCAGAACATACGAATTAGAATGAACGTGATGCAAGCCAAGTGAGTTTTAGAGGGGAACGCTAAGACCAATTCAGATACGAAGTTCTGTCTCCCAGTAATAGGCACGTCTTGAATGTGTGCGCTGTATTTAGATCTAAGCTTAGATCATTTTNTACGAAGTTCTGTCTCCCAGTAATAGGCACGTCTTGAATGTGTGCGCTGTATTTAGATCTAAGCTTAGATCATTTTGTAACCCGCATCCAAATTCCGGCATGAAGACGATGTTTTCAACTGGAGGTATGGTGATTTTGAGAGGTACTGAATCCAGCAGAATGCCCTTGATTTGGATACAAAGGTTTGGACTTGCAAGAAGCTTTCTTTAGTGGGGTTTAATAATGTCTAATAAAAAAAACTCACCGTACCTAAAATGTATAGTATATCATGCAAATGGGTTGAGAGAGTAAAATAAATAATAAAGCATTGATGTTAGTTGTCGCAAAACTACTTTGCGCTCTTTTTGCGAGATATATGTATTAGCAATCCTTCACCGACTCTCTTGGGGCCACTGGAATTTCTCGGTACTCGACGAATACTGAACTCAGTATCCACCACGTATTTTTACAGGTCGTACAAAGTGTGGTTATGGAAATGTTTGTAATTTAGAGTACCCACATAAGTATTTATTACATTATGTGAATATTTTATCAATAAGTAGATTGTGAAAACATCCTGTAACTGTAGACATTCCTGTGATACATTCTCTGTTCAACGATGGAATGGCACTTCACAACTACAACGGAGTTCTCTTCCGTGTGTATACCCGTTGTTTTGAATCGCACCGAGGCGAGGCAACGTTGCTCGTAGCCTCTGCCCTCATGAAGGCAGATTAAGAAAAAAGGCTGTTCATAAAAGAAAACCATACAGTATTCTGGTATGGCTGATAACTAACAAAAGTCGTCAGACTTAATCGCAAAACACGCACAGCTATAAACGGGCACTGACTACCCAACTGCAATAAAATATTTCTGCCTGTATAGAAAACTGTTGAAACTAGTTGTCACATATTTTCAGTTGTAATAAAAGCAACTCGCAGTAAATTTAGCAGTAAACTTATACATCTGTTTGGAACAGGCCTATCTCAAACAACGTAAATTTATTTACTGTTGCCTGAGTTCAAAAAAATTTACCCCCTGTAAATACGTGATCATAAAAGTATTCTTTCGAATGTCAAACTCAGAAATACAAACCATTCTAAAAAAAAAACCTTCTAAATGGTTTTTTTTACTGTGGTTGCAGATTACACATGTCTAAACATTTTAAAACACGTCAGTAGTTTATACTATGGAGATACACTTCGTGGTTTTGCAAATGCACACACACGACTGTTAACCAAATTATTATATGATAGGAAATAAATATGTGTTTTATTTAAAATTTTGAGTTCATTATAAAAAATGCTCAACGATGTGCGTTGTCAATTAGGACGTGATTACCTTAAAGACACACGTGCATGTTTGTGTATTAAGTCCGAAGAACCGGCGCTATAGATTAAGTACTGAGCCGCACGTACACGGCAATGCATATCTTCAATGAATTATTTTTTGCTATTTTCGCGGATCCTTCTCACTTTTTGAATAAAACTTTTCAAAAATCACCCCATGTATTATGTGTTCGGTTTTTTCCTATATATACTGTGTACCACAAGCGTTTTATACTTGTGTAATCATAAAAGTACCATAGTTTTAGTTAAATTGAACTTTTACATATATTGTTTAAATAAATTGTAATATATATAATTTAAAATAAATATTAATAAAAGTGAGGAGAAAATACGTGCGTTGGTAATGTCTAGTAAAAAATAGTTCTTAAGGAAAATTTTATTATACTGAGTGCGCACGAATGCCATGAACTTTCACTTTAGTGTAATTTTCTAGACACGGTTAAGCTTAGTTTTTATGAGGCGGAGGAATATCCTGGAAATCGATTTTTAGTAGGGATTCATAAAAGTTTGAAGTAACCATCAATGGATTTTAACGTCACATGCTATAGTCAGGGAATTGTAACTAACCAATAAAATAACCTAAAAAATATGTAAATGGGAGCCAGAAAATGCCAATGAGTGATGACATGAGTTTAACAGTAAAATGGCCATAATATTCTACGTAAATCTGACAAGTTAGCGTAACTTACTAGAGAATAACCACCATTGTTTCTTTGCGTCATCAGCGAAGCCCCTGCGCTAAGGCAGGCTAGTCATGCCTAAGAGAATGTAAGGTTTACGAAAGAGATTTTTAGAATTTTAAAACTACAAAATAAACATTTCTTAGGACTTTTGCTATGCAAACCGTCACAACACGCACCAAAACTACAATTACAAAATCAGCAGTTGCCTAAACTTTGTAAAGACATTAGTGTTCGTAAATGTACCTTGTTACCTTCTCGCAGGTACAATTGGTAATTTTCCTATTAACAGTCTGCAAAAAATGCCTTTCGTCTAAACTTAATTCAACATAGCATAGAGAATAGCAATCACAATGAAACGGGTTAGTCTGATATTTTATAGGTTTGTCAAGGAGTTACTTGAGTAAAAATACACAAAGTGATGCAATAAAGCCCATGTGTTTAGTGCCCATACGAAATGTGTATTAAGAAAATATATATAATGGGAAAAATAAAAATTCTTTATGATTACAACTGAAAGGGAGCCAAAATTTCCTTCCCCGGCTACTTTATAAATTGTATACTCGCATAAACTGTGCAGCTTCTGAAACTAGGACGGAAGCGCAGACCGTATTAAGTTGCCATAAAAAAAGAAAGTCGCGCAGTTTATTTGACTGCCTAATGCAAATCACGACAATACACCAGACATCCACGACCGCTGTGTGTCTTGGAGGCCCCTCCCCCCTCCCTGCTTCTACATATGCTGGCTAGTATGCACACTTGCCTCCGTGGAGGACGCGCACTACGATAATGTGTACGGGACAAGACGAGGGCTGGCTACGACGTCTTATCTGCCGGATAACATATTTGCTCTGCGCGCAAAAGCTTTTAGACGAGTAAAAGACGCGAATAAAGTGCAGCGCGGAGGCTGAGAAAGGCTTCCGTCCCCCCTCCCTCCTCCCTCTCACGGTATTTTTTTTTCCTTCGTTTGTCAAACCAAAACCGAAACTTATTTCAAGACTGGCCCGTCGACAGAGCTCTGCCGATGTCCTCCCTAGGCGGCCAGCTTAGATTTCTTCGCGAAGCGCACACACACAGGGGAAGAAAAAAAAAAAGAAGATTCATGTTTCACAAAGATAATAAAAGTTCGATTTAAACAAGAAACCAACCGTCCTCCCCAGCCCCACGCCGCAGTCTCCTTCTTCACTTCTCTCGGTTCCTTTTCCAGGCGAAGGAGACGGCAAGGCAGAGAAGCTCGGAGGCGGAAGGAGAAAGAATAACGATAAAAAACCGTTGACATAATTCTTATATTCTACAGCAATATTTCAAACAGACGAAGAGTTGCAGAACTGGCATGGTGGGTTGACTGGCAAGAAGAGGAGGGGGGGTCCTAGGTTTTTCTGTTTCTCCAGGGATTTCTTGATGTATGAGTGCGCCCAGGGATAGAAGAGGCAACAGAAGAAATGAGAAACGGGGAGAAAAGAGGAATTGGTAACAAGAAAATGTGGGATAAGGGAAGGGCACGGTATATAAAACAAGGGAAAGGTGGGCCGCGCGTAGTGAGTGGTTAAGGATTCCGAAAGAAGAGCGTGGAGAAAAAAAAAAGTAACAACTACGGGAAGAATTCGCGGGCGTCTGTGTCGGGGAGACAAAATAATATTGCAGATGTATGTGTCTACATTTGTGACAGCGTGTGTGCTTGATAGAGGTGTTGCCAACCTAACTGCATCAATTACCTGCCTCTCTTTCCGCGCACTGTCGTGAGGGAGTTTTAAGAATGAAAATATGGAGAGTTTGGCATCCTTAAATAGATAGGATTAAATTCCCAGATTCCCTCATCAGGTTGAATGGTTAACTTCGAGAGATTTTTTGCGATGGGCAGAGAAGCACTGCTGCGGGTTTCAGACGTGGTTTATGCGTTTAAGCAATTAAGATAATTATAATTATAATTTTAAAATGGCCTATACAAATGTTTTCTTCTCCTTGCATCAAACGTTTACAAATACAATCGAAATGCTACTGGTGAATACCAAGTTATGGAGACGTTAAATTTGTCTTGGATTGTTAGTTCAGTCATAAAGAAACACAAAGTTTGCACTTGGTAATTTTTTCTGGTTTATACATGCATTATTCTCTGAATGAATGGTGAGCATCGAATTTAAGGACATTGTAAAAGGAGTATTTTTAATAATGAATCGCAGAACAAGCATATAACTTTTACAAATTTATATAAGAGGTGAAATTCAGATTTGACTATCGGATTTTCGGATGAGTTGTGTGAAAACCTGAGGGGAATCCTAAACATTTATTGTTCTCTATTTTACATTTTCCTGATCCATGTCAAAAATATTTTCGTATGAAAAAAAAACAGCTAGATTCCAAGGAAATCACTGATAAAGTGCCGCTGGTAGAGTAAAATGAAACAGGTGGTTACTTTATCTTTGCATCAATGTCTCGCTCACCTACGATGCAGAATACGGCCTAATCTTATACCTGTAGAACCGACTCGTGGCTGGGTACACACCTCAGTATGACAAATCATTAAATAAAACAAACGCCCAAATTCCGTACGTTATCTTGCAACAAATTTACGCACAGTCACTGAAATTACTTATCAAAGTCAAAAACACTTTGGCACGGGGAAAACTGGCATCCCATATGGTCCCACAATAAGTTCTGTGAGTTACAAACGAGGTGACTGTGCAGGCCACGATAATATTGAAGATTACTTAAACCCTGTGCGAGTAAGTCAGAGCTGAGTGTTAAGTTTACTGTAACATGGCTGTAGGCACTCAGACAGAAAGGTAGTATACGAGGCAGCAGGAAGTGTTGAAGTACTCTCCCTCTTATGAGTGTCTAACGGCAACCATGTGCGACGATGCACAGATCATCAGGTCATTATTAAAGTAGTGTAAGAGACAAATATATTCTCCATATTTTGAGGCCGTTATATTGCTTGCTGGCGTGATAAAATTATAAGTTGATAAAGCTACAAAATTCATAAAAAAAAATNATATATTCTCCATATTTTGAGGCCGTTATATTGCTTGCTGGCGTGATAAAATTATAAGTTGATAAAGCTACAAAATTCATAAAAAAAAATTACATTCATAATTTTTTTCGACGCAAATATGGATTTTAAAAATTAAAATACATATTTTCTTAGAAATTTCAAAACATATTTCAACGCAAAGTTTGGTTTCAGCGAGCTTGTTCCGTTAAGTCACGGAAGTGTCAGGTGTGTAGATTTTTTGAAATCCTACACTTTGTTTACGTGTGATAATAATTATACTTTTAACTATTTCGTCCTTAAAAATAATATTACAAAATTAAAATTTAAACACCGGTAAACAGCATATAAAATTACCAAAAATATAATTTCATAACATTTTGATGAGATAAATAATTATTTTGAGCTGTAGCCTAATATTGTGCAATTTTGAGGTGTGTGCGTAACGATATATATATATATATATATAATTTAAAGTTTACATAGTTTATATTATTAGTTTTATAAGAGTGATTTTCTAACATTTTCAATCTTTATCCAACCTATCGTTTTGTCACAGCAGGACACTAAGTAATAGGCTAAAATATAGAAAATAAGTTTTCGAATCATTAGCACTCTTAAGAATAAATGTGCCATTGTTATCTGAGGTGAGATCTGTAGAGCTCAACTGCAGTCCTCTTCAACTCTGACACGGAGGTCGTCTGCCACAGTGAAAAGCGAAATTCGTCGTAGGTACTATTCGTCTTAAGTACATAGCATTTCACTTCGCAGTCTGCTGACAGCATTGCTAACGAAGGGGAAATGTTATTGATAGAATACGTAAAAGTCGCAATGATCACAAAGATCCGGTGCTCTTCTGAAGCTCGTACAGACCACTGGATGCTGGACAAGGAAATCTCTGGCTATAGTCTATTCGCAGTGTCTTTGAGAAATTACTCCATTAATGACGTGTTAGTGTTTATCATAAAATAATTCATATAACACAACCGTTTTATACCTCTGTTTACATTAAGTATATTGTTCTTGGTTAGTTATACTTGTACTTATATTTTATAAGTGAATTATAATACTTCATTTATAATTACTGCAAGTAAAAGGGAGAGAAAACAGGTGTTTCGATTATACCCAGTAAGAAATACCTCAGTGAGTGTGTACGAGCGGGGTGCATTTTCTAGACTTGGTTAAGCCTTCCTTGCCCAAGGAAGAGGAATTGGAAGTAACAGTGAATCGACTACATGCACGTGAATACCTGATAATCAAACGGAACTTCTTCTTGATGGTAATTCGGGGTCGTTCAGAACTGACGTGTTGTGTGTTCCTATTTGCACACGTGCACTGAGGCTACACACACTGACTGCAAACTACGAGCGGTCCAAATGACGAACGGTAGGTCGAGCCATTCTCCTTGCTTTTCGCAAGTGTACCACACATCCAGCGCGTACTCGAGATTACACAAAGAGAAACATTCCCGTGTATTCAAGGAAAAGGTTACCAAATATATGTACAAGTAAATACTGTCCGTTACGGCAGAATTTTGTTAATACAAAAGGGAAAGTCTCNAAAGGTTACCAAATATATGTACAAGTAAATACTGTCCGTTACGGCAGAATTTTGTTAATACAAAAGGGAAAGTCTCTGTATTTCCTACGGCTTGAGGTTTCAGGAACGAACAATTCCGCATAAACACGAAGTTTTATTCACCACTGCAACGAAGACATGATTGTTTCTGTGGCAGGTACGATATCCACACCGCTTAGACATTTTTCTTCGAACATTAAAATATAGCATTAGAAATCTGTAGCAGAAACACTTCAATCACTAGAACGAAACTAGAAACGGAAAATGCATCGTATTACGTGTACATACAAATAAAAAATTAATGCAATTGCCACAAGAAGGTCGTAAGTATGCTACACGAGTCGCTGACTGTNAAAGGTTACCAAATATATGTACAAGTAAATACTGTCCGTTACGGCAGAATTTTGTTAATACAAAAGGGAAAGTCTATGTATTTCCTACGGCTTGAGGTTTCAGGAACGAACAATGCCGCATAAACACGAAGTTTTATTCACCACTGCAACGAAGACATGATTGTTTCTGTGGCAGGTACGATATCCACGCCGCTTAGACATTTTCCTTCGAACATTAAAATATAGCATTAGAAATCTGTAGCAGAAACACTTCAATCACTAGAACGAAACTAGAAACGGAAAATGCATCGTATGACGTGTACATACAAATAAAAAATTAATGCAATTGCCACAAGAAGGTCGTAAGTATGCTACACGAGTCGCTGACTGTNACGTGTACATACAAATAAAAAATTAATGCAATTGCCACAAGAAGGTCGTAAGTATGCTACACGAGTCGCTGACTGTATATTTTCCGATTTGTTTTCAAATAAAATGCACTCATTTCCAAAAACAATTCACTACGCTGAAGGTGCCATCGCAGGGATACGCGAGTGAATAGAGGCTCAGGACACGGTAGTATGTAAACAGAGACCACACCGAGCATGTATTGCAAGGAACCAACACTTACTAGGTGCACTTAGCATGGTGTTAGCCAACCGTAGCACGGAGACAAGCTGCGATACGGTTCTGCATGGAGACACACAGACATCGGACGTTCTCCTGAGGAAAATCCTGCCCCAGCTAACGCAACTGACCCACCAGATCTGCCGTAGATGCCGCTGGCCGAAGTTCCAAACGTTTCCGATGAGCGAGAGGTCTGGAGACCTCGCTGGCCAAGAGAGCACGTTGACGTCACGAAGGTGGGCCAGAGGTACCCGTGCTGTGTGAGGCCGGGCATTATCCTGCTGGAAAATGGGGTTGTCAAGCTGCACCAGGAAGGAGAGCGCACATTGTAGCAGCATTTCTTGAACGTATCGCCGCGCTGTCAGGGTTCCTCCAATCGCCACCAGTGGGGAGCGAGAATCGTAGAAAGAGGCACCCCACACCATGACGCCCTTAGCTGGGGCGGTGTGTCGCTCTAAAATGAAGCGTGGATCATGGTGCCAGCCAGGACGTCTCCAGACTCGAACTCGGCGGTCGTCTGTATCCAGACAGAACCGTGATTCGTCGCTGAACACCACTTGCTGACAATCCGCTAGCGGATTGTTCTGCTTGACCTTCTGCTTGACCTTCTGCGGATTGTTACCAATCCTCAGAAGGTCACACTTGATCGGCGATGCTCAGGTCCTAATTGCAGACGTCGTAAGGGACGCCGCGACGACAGGTCCCTCTATACTAGCCGCCTGGGTATGGTACTGGTGGACACATGCGTATCGTTAGCTGCCGTGACATATCCCTGGACGGTAGGCAACGACTCCCGTGGAGAGCTTAAAACCTGTCGCACGATGAAATGATCCTCCCTGCTGGTGGTCAGCCGGGTTCGACACAAGCCTTCTCTCAACGGGTGTGTGTACCATCCTGTCCCCACTGCATCCAACACTGTTGTGCAAAAGCTTGTCGAATGTGCCGTCGTAGCATGCTGCGTGTTCACTGAACATGCCTCTGTGGTTCACAATGCTACTAAGGCCTTATTCAGAGGCATGCATCTGTGAACGATGGGCGGATGTATATGCCCGCCAGTGGCACATCCGCTCAAACAGACCGTATTAAACGCAAATAGGAGACAAGCATTGCTATGATGACACTCTGTAGCAACCTTCGTAATACTCGTGCCATTCTTTAAAGGTAATCAATTTTTTTTACAAATGAATGTATTTTAATTATCTTGAACTGCTTATTTACGTACAGTAAAACATCCACAAAACAGAAATTAAATAATATTTATGCACTTTTTCAAACGGCAGTATTAAATAAAAGTAGAAGTTTCAAGGAGAGGTTCNACAGAAATTAAATAATATTTATGCACTTTTTCAAACGGCAGTATTAAATAAAAGTAGAAGTTTCAAGGAGAGGTTCTGTGAATTTGCGTAAATTTCTGTGAAAATTACAGAATGGCCATAATTGAAAAAGCGACGTGTCAGTAATTTTACTGATAGTTCTGGATAATTTTTGCAAGCTCTTTTCAATAAAACAAAGGAAAATTATTTTCANAAAATTACAGAATGGCCATAATTGAAAAAGCGACGTGTCAGTAATTTTACTGATAGTTCTGGATAATTTTTGCAAGCTCTTTTCAATAAAACAAAGGAAAATTATTTTGAGAGGATACCACGATCTCCAGCTGCACGCGCCAGCAAAATGGCGTCACTGGCCAGAAACTTACTGGACCGCCGTTCGCCAATCGACGCCCTGCGATCTACTCGCCAGTGGGGCTACCCAGCCAGTAGTAAACATTTGGCAACGCACGGAAGCCAATAAGACACAAGGCCAGTTTCCGGAGCATCGCGCAGCCTATCAGGTAACGGGTACGGTCACATTAAAGGAACTGCCACATGATGTCGTCTCTGTGCACTTGTATCTTCCCTGTGTAACTGCACCACTTCCATACTTCGAGCACCAAGGACAACCACTACAAATAACCACAGATAGAAATTACCAGATATTGACATAGTGAGATGCATGTCATAAATAAAAAAAAAAGTAAAAATAATGTGGTCCAACAACAAGAAGGCATTGGTCCAAATAACATGACCGGAAAAAATCGTGAGTTCAATGACCTGCAGGCTACACTCTACAGTCTTATGTACAAATATGCCGACATCAACTGCACATTGGTTGCTTGCTGTCACAGTGGAAGGCGACGACTGGACCAGCATTCTCCAGGAAGTGTGAAATACGGCGTGGGCCAATGGATGAAGTTATATAAACGCATGTGTTTTAAATTGTAGCTTGTCCTAAAATGAATCCGCGAATTCTTCAGGTATCTACTTATGAGCTGTTGAAACCGAGTGAAACCATCACAGGGGATCGGTATCGCACGCAATTGATGCGTTTGAGCCGGGCTTTGAAGGATAAACGGCCACAGTACAAAGAGAGACACGATAAAGTTATCCTCCAGCATGACAATGCTCGGCCACATGTCGCAAGACCGGTCAAGACATACGTGGCAACGCTGAAATGGGAGGTCTTACCCCACCCACCGTACTCTCCAGGCGTTGCTCCTTCCGACTACCATTTGTTTCGATCAATGGCACACGGCCTGGCCGATCGGCATTTCCGCTCGTATGAAGAAGTCAAAAAATGGATCTATTCGTGGGTCGCCTCAAAAGACGCATCGTTTTTTCGAGATGGTATCCGAAAATTTCCAGAAAGATGGGACAAAGTAGTGGCTAGCGACGGACAGTACTTTTAATCATAAATATGTAATCACGTTTTAACAATAAAGCGTCACATGTTGGGGAAAAAAACGGCGGAAGCAAGGTTGTACACCTGGTACAATTATTCTAACAAAATAAAAGTACGATAAATCATGTATTAGAAGAATGTTACTTACAAGATTTTGCATACTTGCTCTGCTTAATGCATTTTTGAGAAAACCATCGATCCTCATGAATCACAAAAGTTAAGGCTGATAAATATCGTCAGCTTCTGCCACCTCCCTTCTTTTTCTATTTATTGCGTGGTCTTGCCGGTACACGTTTTAGATACGCAGTTTTTTTTTTAAGTTTAGCCATCGGTTCTAGCAAAGAACTATTCTTGTTTCATTTTATTGCTATAGTTGCAATTTATGGCATCCACAGACCCTCAAATTTTTCACACAAATCCAAAAATAGAAAAACTAATCACTTTAATTGGTTGCAATTGTCAGTAAAACATTTTGACAAAATACGCGAGAGGAACGCGAGGTAATCTGCTATGAAGCTAGCCGCGAGTCAGCTAGTATGTGTTGTCACGGGGCTTAACATGCACGCCCATATCTCACGTAGTCGGTAACAAGCTAGTAAAGTAACCCGGTCGTCAACCCTAAGTAGTATACTAACCCCGAGCAAGCGAGTAAGTGGATAATACAGCTGTGCTATGGGCCAACTAAGATGAATTCTCGCACTAGCGGCTCATAAACGATCCTCGTTGACGACATACGATCACTATTTTCCGTAGGTTACACCACATTAAAATTATATTGAAAACATATCCCGGGCATACTTAAAAAATATAATTTTTTTTAAGAATAAAAAAAAAACAGAAAAAAAAAATTACAGGCGCTTCTAAGTCCCACCTAATTTTTATTATTATTCCCTCCTGCAAGCGGGCAGGTTTGTGGGTTATGAAAAATTCCAAAAAGCTAGTGCATCACCAGTTTCCGTTATCTAGAAAGCACAATAATATCATTTCATCGACACGTGCTTTTAATCTGGTCTACATTTCTGTAGTTGGATTTAGCACAAACACGTTTCAATTTAACCTATTTGTTTAGTTTGCATGCGTGCTCTACATCCGAGTCGACGCACGCTAATTTTTATCAAGGGCAAATGTGTGGCATCGCACAGTACAGGTTACAAATTAACAGTTCGCCGATCTCGGGGAAAAGGCAGATGCACGCAACTTCATCGCGACCAAGATGCCAACCGAGTATTCTATAGATCTGCAGGATGGCAGGAAGAAATTTTTTTTTTAACTGCTCCTAGGCGCCATGAAATGCTATCAATGAAGCCTTTCAGTGAAGGAAAGCCGCTTTACCATCAGCATCTGCAAGGTCATCATCTGCAGGCGATGATGTTTATCGCACTCCGTCCGTTACAAAAACAACCAGCCTGTTAGGGGAAAAAACAAAGCGCAGAAAACCAAGCACTCAGTCTGTGTAATGCGTATTAAAATAACAAACGGCGAAATTCATAAATAGGCAGCTTTCTAGAATAATATCTTTATTCATCCGCAATTCACATCCCATCAGAACAATAACACCTCCAAGTGTTAAACAATTACACACTAATCTTAGGTCCTATACATAAGCTGGAACGCACATCTTACCCACACGTTTGCCTTTCACAAAAAGGTTTAATAATTTGCGAGACAGATCAGAAGGCACACACCTTTAGGGATTCGAACCCAAATCACCTCTGTGTGTGTATGTGTATGCGTATGTGTATATGTATGTGTATGTGTATGTGTATGTGTATGTGTGTGTGTGTGTGTGTGTGTGTGTATGTGTGTGTGTGTGTAAACACTCCCATGTGACTTCTACGTTTTAACTGTCAAATGATTTGTTTACAGTTTCCAGCTGTTCAAAGAATTCTGTCATATTCCAAAAACCATTTCGTACGAATGCTCACAATTTAGACCTATAACCATATTTAGGTCAGCTTTATGACTTTTCAACAATGTATTATTTTACATTGTTAACATATGCTATTTGTTATACGACGTAGCATATTACACGTAATACACGTTAATATTTTGCCGCGACTGGGTTTAACCCTGTTACAACTTGTTATTAGCATGTGTTGGGTTATTTAGTTAATACGACCGCCTCAGTTGGAATAAATATTAAAACGAAGGAGCAACCTCTTCAACGAAAAGACACTAAAGTCAAGTAACTCGTGTCGCTGATTTTTTGTACGAAGCAGCGACAAACTTAAAAGATAGTGGTGAACATGCACACCAATAGGCCTACCGTAACTTTTATTCCGATCATATTTATTTGCATAGGTACTTAATTTTTTCTAGGATTATTTAGTAATTTATTTAAAATTATCTGGTTGGGCTTAGTATTTTGTAGGGATTGTGGTGAACATTCGAATCACAGAAACGTTAGCACTTTACACAATTGTGTTTCTAACAACTAGGGAAAAGTTACAAAGGAGTGATAAATAAAGAGACGTGACTTTCAAATAATTAATTTCGTCATAAAAATAGTTCACGGTTAAAATACATAAATTTCGCGGGTCCAATGTTTGCAATCACACACACATTGGGCCAGCGTAACGTAAAGGCAACAATACTCTCACACGCAGCATTCCGACAGACGTGACAGTATATTTATTCCTGCCATGGAAAAAAAGATTTATCACAACATCGTAAATTACCTATGTGGGTTTAAAAATCACAAAGTGTACAAACTTGATGTGGTAATTAATTATATGTATTTTTTATAGGAAGAAAAATAACACTTCGTTCAGCAACATACCATGTCACGTCGCCAGTCGCCAAGTCTGCCAACTTCGGATTTGTAACCATCCCGCCATCACATATAAATATATAATAAGTATTCAAAAATTAGAAACTCGTTTCAGTTTTCAATTAAAAAATTGCAAAAATTATTATTTTTGCTGTAATAAGTATGAAATATGCTAAAATTAAAAACATGTATAATTTTCCTAATGCTGCTAGCGGTGCCAGATTTCCAGAGAGAGAGGAGGAGGGAGAGGAAGAGAGAGAAAGAGTGTAAGNCATTACATCTAATTATATTATAATAAGTATTCAAACAATAAAATCTCGTTTCAGTTGTAAATTACAATTTCAGAAATCATTATTTTCGCTGTACTAAGTATGATATATGCTGAAATTTAAAACATGTTTAATTTTCCTGCTGCTACCAGTGCTGCGAAACTTCCCGAGAGAGAACAAGAGAGAGAGAGAGAGCGAGAGAGAGAGCGACAATCTCCGCTCCGCCTTGTATTCAAGTTTCTTCCTCGGAAGAAAAAGAAAAACACCATGTCACTAGAGCCTACGCACCGTAATTTGCGCTTATATGTTTAACTGTAACAATAAAATGTTTCCATCAGCGCTTCCTACAAACTTAAATATTTCAATACGCAACATTTAATTTACAAATAGCACACCAAAAAACCAGGTTAAGACAATATTTTAACTGTGAACTATTTCTTGCAAACCGTTGCCAACATATAGCTGCTCTCACTGTTTTTAATTCGTATTGAATACAAAATAAATATTACTCGTTATAGAAGATACTAAGTTAAAGTTTCATTTATTCATTAAGAATACAATTCTTTAAAGTTAATCACAGTGATATATATTTGTGGTATAAAAGTTATTTAAAAAATAGGTTGACATGTTACTCCTAGGGTGATTTTTCGAAGGTCTGTTTCAAAACATCCGAGGAAACCGTGAAAGGACTATATCCTACTATTATTATAAATGCGAAAGTATATGTGTGTGTGTGTATGTGTGTGTGTGCACGTGCGTGCGCGTGCGTGTGCGTGCGTGTGTGTGCGTGTGTGTTTGTTACCACTCAGCTCCATAACGGCTGAACGGATTTTGATGAAATTTGGTATGTAGGTACTTTAGGTCCTGGAATTAGACATAGGATACTTTTTATCCCGGAAAATTTTACGGTTACTGTGGAATAACAACAAAACGTAATTCTGCAACGACTGGGAACGTGACCGAAATATATTTTTTTTTTGGTGTCAGAGTTTATCAGGCCGCCCAAGGACCTCTGAAATGGCTTAACGACTGCTACCAATCGATAACAACCGGGACCGAATATTTAACGTTCCTTCCTAAGTCCGGAAGCGCTCAGATGTTATGCCACTAAACGGTCACCCATCCAAATGTGTGCCGCTGGGAACGTTGCTTAACGTTGGTGATCGATTAAGATCCTTCAGTAAAGCGCAAAAAGTAGTACCTAGGTACAGTTATTTCTAAAGCTACAACTTGAAACTCACGTTTTGATTTTCATACGTCGACGTTGGAAAGCGGAAATGATGTAACTACGCGATAGTTGCACAGATACACTCCAAAAACAATACCTACTTCTTGGCTATCGGGTAAAAAATATTTCCTTCCTTTTGGCTTGCCATAAACAGTTAAAAACCTAGGCCAACATAGTAAAACTTTATAATTCTGTTTTAACATAAATGAATTGTCTTTTCCCGATTTATTTATTAGTGTATCACTGTAAAACTCAATTGTACCCGGGCGAAGCCGTGCTGGTTCGCTAGTACGTTGTATAACATTGTAACCAGGTATTTCGAGGAATTTTACTTAAATAGGGATAAAAAGGCAAGAGAAGTGTTAACTGGAAGGCGTTCATTTTTGCTTAGATGTTCTTATACACTAATTTGCAAGAAAAATTGATCATCCTGAAAGTGCAACCGCAATGGCACGCAAGAGGTAGTCCACAGGCACAGGGCATGGTAGTATGTACCTTATGGCACCACGCCAAGCATGCACTGCAGGGGACAACACTCGCAAGATACACTTAGTAAGGCGCTGGACCACCCGTAGCACGGAGCCAGGCGGCTGTACGGTGACGGTGGAGGGTGGAAGCGTACAGACGTCGGATGTTCTCCTGAGAATGACCCTGCCAAGGCTAGCGCAACCGACTCTCCAAACCCACCGTAGTTGCCGTCCAATCAGACTTTTTTTTTTTTTTTTTTTTCCCCGTGATATATCCCGGTGTTCCGACAAATTTTTAACGGAACGCCGTGTCCTTTTTTTCCAGACTTTCAATAGAGGACTGTTTAATTTATTATATTTACTTTTTTCACGAGTACTCCACCTCTATAATACGACAGATAATTATTTTTAACCGTTTTTAAATATAAACACTTTCTCAAGACGAAATAACGCATACAGATTCGGAAATCAAAGCTCAGTTATTTTTATAACAATGATAGCAGTAAAAAGAAATCATTATTAAATAGTGTTATTTGATGAAAGAATTAAGTCTCATTATAGCAATAAGTTTCCTAATATTGAACTGGAACTGTAAGACTTAGAAGGAACACTTGCTCTCTTTGTTATTCAAGTGTCCTGTTTTGTCCTGTTTTATAAAACCAAATTTTGTAAAATGTCCTATTTTGCAAGTTCATAAATATGCTCACCCTTTATCAAGCTGCACCAAGAAGGGGAGTGCACGTGGTCGCAGAATCTCCTGCACGTATCGCCGCGCTGTCGGGGCTCCTTCACTCACCACCGAGGTGAGGAATCTTAAGAAATGGAACCCCCAACTGTGACACCTCTAATTGAGGTGGTGTGCCGCTACAAAAGCCTTATTCGATGCCTTGCAGCCATGAATGATGGAGGGACATGTATGCCCCCTAGTGGCTCATCCACGCAAGTAAACCGCATAAAACGCAAATGGGACACATGTCGGGCTATGACGATACTGTGTGGCAGCTTCCGTTGTATTCGCAAGATTCCTTAANAAAACGCAAATGGGACACATGTCGGGCTATGACGATACTGTGTGGCAGCTTCCGTTGTATTCGCAAGATTCCTTAATTGAAATTAATTTTTTTTTTTGCAGATGAGTGTACATCTGACTCTGGTAACGGCGAATTACATGCCAACAAGAGAGACTATACGTCCTTTTCAATATTATCTCCCAAATGTAATATGTAAATATTAAATATTACTTATAGTCCATTCTCGGTTACTTCCAACTTCTGTGAAACCTTGCTAAAGTTCTACTTCCAGGATATTCCTCCGCCTCATGCAAACAAACCTTAACTAAGTCTGGAAAATTACACCAAAGGAACACCGTACCGAATTCGCGCGCACTCAGTGTAATAATATTTTACATAACAACTATTTCTTACTAGACTTTACCAACACATCTATTTTCTCTCTCTTTCATACATATTAATCCTGAATGAAATATAATTTATATATAAAATATACGTAATCAATTTAACCAAAATTAGGTAATTTTAGGTTAACGCAAGAATAAAACGCTTGTGATACGCGGCATATTTAGGAAACAAACAAACGCTTCATACGTGGGAAGATTTTCCAAAACTTCGTTTCAAAAAGTGTGAAGAAGCCGCGAATAGACTATGTGACGCCTCAAATAACCGCTACTTATTCCTGTCACAGTTATCTAAGTTTATTTTTGAAACGTGCATGTTGACGTAGTATTTATTTATTTTATATATTATTTGCTTGTGAAAAACATATTTTATTTACCCCAGCTTTAATTAATATTATTAATTGCGAGTTGTTTTAACCTCAGACAACGTATTTCCATGTAATTATGTTTGTAAGTCTTTATGTTTTCAATCACAAAGTTATTTTTATGTAGGCCGCTTTGCATGGAAGAATTTGTTGATTGGTTGTTATTGTAACGCAAGACGTATGTGTAAGATGTGAGGTAGCCGTCTCGGGATTGGCGCGATGTTTAAAGGCATCCATGAAGTACGCAGTTTTTAAGGATTTTAGCCATCTTGGTTTTCCCGTCAGGCAGGCGATGACCTAGTGGGTCGTCTGCCTGAGAGATATTTTATTTTGCTGGTGAATTGGCCGAGTCCCGTACAGAAATGCAGACTGCCGATAGGGCGAAGAAGCGCGGCATCTTAAGAGGAATAATTTAAGTATGCACGCTCTACCTACGCGGATTATATTTAAAGCCAAGTTTGAGCTACCGCGATTGCGTGTGGTATGGTAAGGACTTTAGTGATGTACCTATGTCTCTATAGCCTTGTGAGGAAAGACTAAGGCCCATAACCAGCGGAACCAGCGACAGAAGATATCAAGAGATGTGACATCGATCAAGATTTATTTTAAGCTAAGTATACTGAATTATTAACACAGACATTATACCTGTAAAATAATTAATGATTTTTGAGGAATTAATCTGGCTTATTTTACGGCATCTTGGATAATCATTTTTGTTATATGCATACGAAGCCTTAAACGGAAGTCTCGTGTTCTCCCAACTGAGTTGGTGTGAGAAAATTATTTATTTAATTTATACATTTTGAAATTATTTAAAGGATCTGAACACACTTAGCTACATTTTAATTGCAATTAAGAAATACGTACGAGAAGGCTACACTCATAATTACGGCCACACAAAGCATAGTGAATTTTGAAGCCAATAACGAGTTGCTACATAATACTTAGTATTTGCACAGATATGCATTTAATCCATTATGTTTCAACCAAAATATTTATTTTTCAATTAAATCAAATTTATTTCCACTCAAGTCTCTGTGAGTAATCATTTGGTCAGTAGCTAGTGGTAGTTTTTGGTTTTTTATTTCTTCCTAGTCTCTCTTTTGTGTGTTGTTCGTAGCCTACGGAGATCTGGCTGTGGTAATTGTTCCTCAACTACACACATCTTTGTTAAGATACAGATCTGTGGTAGGTTTCAATAAATATTTTGGTGTGTGTTACATTACTTACTTACTTACTTACTTACTCTCTCTCTCTCTCTCTCTCTCTCTTTCTCTCCTCCCCCNCATTTACAACTACTATAATGTTATTAACGTGGAGGCCATCGGCTTTCAAAAATTAAGACTTCATATATTAGAATATACAGCCACGTCACATGCCCTGATGCTTAACATTTACACGTTCCTTGTGCACTATTTTTAATAGTTTCATATGCAAATTAATAAAAGTCGCTGCTCTAAATTAGCTTAAATTGAGATTATTGAACTTCGGTTTGTATACTACCGAAAAAGCTAAATTATTTTATTTCAAGTTAATTTTTTTTTATAGTGTGCAAGTTCTATTTCGTAACTAAGCATTAGAGATGCGTGTTTCAAAAACACAAAGATATCAGCCTGGGCTCTACACGTGCACCGGCCCCCACGTGCTTGCATTTGTCTTGACTTTCTTCGGCGCAGATTAAAAAGTCTGTTTTACTGTGATTGCAACTACAAAATATAACTAATTTTTCCTCCGCAGTTATTAGTAAGGAAACAATTCAGTGAAGCCGTGAAATTTTAGAAATTTTGGAAAGCTCCAGCGCGTTCCAAGATGGCATGGATCAAACTGTGTGGTGTTCGGATAGTATGTACGACGTCCGTAGCGTAGACGGTTGGTGAGCCCGACTTAAAAACCTAAGGGTCCAGAGTTTGAAACCCGGGTAAGGTAAGTTTATGAGTTTAGGTCCAGTTTATGTATTGCGTAAGCTGCACTGTATAAATCAGTAACATTAATAACACAAAAAAAAACTTACAAAAATATTCTTTTCCGTTTTGTGTGTATGTGTATGCATGTGTGTATGTGCATGCATGTGTGTATGTGCATGCATGTGTGTATCTGTATGTATGCATGTGTGTGAGAGATAAAGAGGGAAAGAGAGAGAGAATATGTGCGTATTTGAAATACACTATTGCCTTATTGAGTTTTATGGTCATCAATCGAAAAGAATAGAAAAGATATGAGATCGACCTTTTCACGTCGTACCACTATAAAAGGGCAATAAAAACGTTACAGACTGACACAGGCTCCACTGGGGATTATAAAGAGCATGGTTTCCACCCATCTGTGTCCTGTAGCATTTTCTGATCATTCTGATAATGCATGCTACAATTTTTTAATTCTTTCCTGTCGAAAGGGTTTTTACGGTGTCTGTGCCGGTTTTCCCCTTTCTCTTCTTAGTATAGTAGTTACTAAGGGAGGTTTTCATGGCCAAAATCTGGCCATGGCAGCCCAACCCCTCTCTGCCACGATGCATGTCTCCTTGCATGATCTCCTTTCCTTGTAAGCGCGTGGGGCTTAGCCCTGAGAAGCAATAATCCCCAGTCCCTACCGCGGGCACACATAACACTTAGTTTTGGAGTAGGTTAGAAAAAAAAAAACAGACTGGCATTTATAGAACCTACAGCCTGCAGTATGAACGCACGCCGCGAGCTTAGTTGTATTGAACGTGACATGATTACTAGTATCTTACAGGTTCGGTCATTCTGTCCATGAGCTTCCAAGCAAGTTCCAGATACCCTATGCGTAACGGTGTATGATATGTTGGTGAAATGGAAACGTGATGGAAGTTTTACATAAACCCTAGCCTGTAAACTGACACACACTGACACACACAGCCAATTGAAGTATCCAGAGTATGGGGAAGTCAAATCTTAGACTTGTTACAAAAAAATTACAAAAAAAAATCTTAATTNCAATTGAAGTATCCAGAGTATGGGGAAGTCAAATCTTAGACTTGTTACAAAAAAATTACAAAAAAAAATCTTAATTTGGCTCAGCGTCGACAAGTGTTTACAAGAGGTGGGTAGCACTTGGATTCCATTAACGAGATGCAGACACAAGCCTGAAGTAAATCAATAAATGGAATGCCGCTCTTTGTGTACAATGGTGTAAGACACGCCGCCGATGGACTCCGAACAATAAAAGAGCATCTGCACAGTGATGAATCACGTTACGTATTGTTGCGATCCGATGGTTGTGTGTGTGTGGGTGTGGCCTAATCACTGTCGAGCTTCATTTACAGAACTGCACGTATTGTTCTCGCCGTTCGCAGGTTGTATCATATTGAAGTCTTTTTTTTTTTACGCGTCGTCTAGTGGCTTTATCTGTATCCGCGATTGTCAAAGTCTTGGAAGCAATTTTTAACAATTCCAACACTATAGTCTATTCGCGGTTTCTTCACACTTTTAGAATCAAACCTTTAAAAAATCACCCCATGTATGGCGTGGCTGTTGTTTCCTACATAGATCATACATCACAAGCGTTTTATACTTATGTTAACATAACATAACCTAATTTTTTATTAACCTGAACATCTATAAATAATAATATTTCATTTTAAAATAACATAAATAAAAATAGTGAGGATATATGTGTGTTGATAATGCCCAGCAACAATAATAATTATTAAAAATATTATTACATTGAGTGCACAATAATTCGGTGCGTTGTCTCTTTGATATAATTTTCTATGCTCATTTAAACTCTGTTTGTATGAGGCGGAGGCATATCCTGGAAGTAGAACTTTAGCAGAGCTTCAGAAAAATTGGAAGTAACCGTGAATGGACTATACTCCCATATGAATATACATATACAGTATACTATTAGCAACAATTTGAAATTGGCTCTTATTTTCAGCATGACAATGCGCCCGTACATACATAAAAGCTGTAACAGAATGGCTTGAGGACGTAGGAGTGGCTGGATCCTATTGGCGACTTAAAAATCCTAAACTCAGTTCCCCCACACACCTTTGGGATGAGTTAGAGTCTGTTTAAGAGCACGCCAAAACGCCCAGAAAACACCCAACAGCTGTTCATGATATTTGAGAAGGTTTGGAACCAAATTCCTACAGAAACCGATCGCAAACTGGAAAATAATTTTAAAGATGTTTTTCGATAGCTCCTGTAACAGCGGCAAAAGGAGTGTCTGCCTCATATTGACACAATAACATACCTACATAGTAAATTACTAGAGACGCCTAGTGATTAACGGCCACATGGTGTAACAACAAACTGCGAAGGAGATAAATGTCCGTAGTTTAATGATTTATTAAGAGGNGTGATTAACGGCCACATGGTGTAACAACAAACTGCGAAGGAGATAAATGTCCGTAGTTTAATGATTTATTAAGAGACAATGGCCGGTACTTAGTCCGTGTTTCTGTTGTCATAGTAGAATTTAGTTTTTCTTCTTAATTTGGCTACAGGCAATTCTGTCCAACACTTCTTACCACTTTGCTCACACTCAACGGAATTATTTCGGGTAAAAACAGTACCTGGCAACTCTAGCTGTCTAGTTCAGGCTGGACGAGTTACCGTCTCTTCTCAACATAACTCACTCCGTTTATTATCATCGAGGTCATCGTCTTTATTCTTTCTGTGCGTTACAGCCTTTTCGCGGTAAAGTGAGCACTTTTTAAGGCCGTGCTTAAAATTTCCTTTTAGTTTATTTGTATCCTTTCGTCAATTTTTAACGAAAGAAAGAAAACATTCCATGTGACTAATAANAATTTTTAACGAAAGAAAGAAAACATTCCATGTGACTAATAAACACAGTGTGTACATTTTAAAGCTCTCAAAGGTTAACGCCTGACGCAACAATAAAATATAATTTTTTGGCTTGTTGGGAGGGCCTGAAAAGTGCCCGCTTCATCGTGAATAGCTTATGCCCTCACGACTTGAATTAAGGGAGGGTTAAGTAAGTTTTTATTTAACCGTGTTAACTCCTTAACGGCGCTTCATACAAGGAGGAGGATGAATCAGAAGGGGTTAACTAGAGAAGGGGGGTGAGTAGGAAGAAAGGCAGACCTGGCCGCGGTCCAGACAGGCTGTTCTCTCCTCAGACACGACAGAGGGGAGGCAGCACGCTTGTGCNGTGATTAACGGCCACATGGTGTAACAACAAACTGCGAAGGAGATAAATGTCCGTAGTTTAATGATTTATTAAGAGGCAATGGCCGGTACTTAGTCCGTGTTTCTGTTGTCATAATAGAATTTAGTTTTCTTCTTAATTTGGCTACAGGCAATTCTGTCCAACACTTCTTACCACTTTGCTCGCACTCAACGGAATTATTTCGGGTAAAAACAGTACCTGGCAACTCTAGCTGTCTAGTTCAGGCTGGACGAGTTACCGTCTCTTCTCAACATAACTCACTCCGTTTATAATCATCGAGGTCATCGTTTTTGTTCTTTCTGTGCGTTACAGCCTTTTCGCGGTAAAGTGAGCACTTTTTAAGGCCGCGCTTAAAATTTCCTTTTAGTTTATTTGTATCCTTTCGTCAAATTTTTAACGAAAGAAAGAAAACATTCCATGTGACTAATAAACACAGTGTGTACATTTTAAAGCTCTCAAAAGTTAACGCCTGACGCAACAATAAAATATAATTTTTTGGTTCGCTGGGAGAGGACCTGAAAAGTGCCCACTTCATCGTGAATAGCTTATACCCTCACGACTTAAATTAAGGGGGGAGAAGGGGGGTTAAGTAAGTTTTTATTTAATCGTGTTAACTCCTTAACGGCGCTTCATACAAGGAGGAGGATGAATCAGAAGGGTTTAAAGCGACAGGGGGGGGAGGGGTGAGTAGGAAAAAAGGCAGACCTGGCCGCGGTCCAGACAGGCTGTTCTCTCCTCAGACACGACAGAGGGGAGGCAGCACGCTTGTGCGTGTCCCACTTGCGGCGCCGGGCCGAGGCATTTCCGCCCGCCGCACACGAGTGCGAGGGGGCGACCCGAACATATGCCGAGCGATCCCGACCGCAGCCGAGGAGCAGTAGCGTTCGGTGTTGCCACGTCGTCGGATCTGTCCCATTTTGTGCGATTTTTGTAATGGGAAAAAAGAATTGGAAATGGGACGAAGGGATTATTTTGTTTCAAAATTACACAAACATGGATGAGATGCTCAAAAATGAATTGCTCTCTGCACATTCTTTACGAAAACTAGAACGTTTTCTTTCAGAGAACGTTGAGAAGACGCTGGTTCAAACACTAATTTTTTCCGCACTTCAATTATTGCGACCTTTTATTCGCCGATCTAAACGATCGTGTCTTCAAAGTTGCAAGTACTTCGAAATTCTCGCGTTCGTTATGTATCTTCAACTTTGAAACGGCGGGGCGATATTACGCCATATTACACAAGAAGTTAAATTAGCCGCGCTTAACAGGAGAGACGTACTTTCAAGTCAATGTTATTGCTGTAAAAAATTATTTATTTTTCCCAGCCGGAATATTTACATTCGCGCTTTCAGACAATAAAAAACAAACATCCGTCATATCAGAAGATATCCATACCGCCCATTAAAACACAAAGTTTTCCTCGGTCGTTTACGGCGTCCGCATCGAGAGCATGGTATGAGCTGCCAGACGAAATCCAAGCTGCAACATCTAGAGTCACATTTAAAAATCGTGTTACAGGCAATTCCCGGTTACTTCACACTTTTCTGAAGCCATGCTACAGTTCTACTTTTGGTTACTGATTATGTATCCTTCCGCTACATGTAAACATAAACATTGCCATGTGACTTATACGTTTTAACTGTCAAATGCTTTGTTTACTGTTTTCAGATGTTCAAAGAATTCTGCCTTCAAAAACCCATTATGTACGAATGTTCACAATTTAGGCCTATTATCATATTTAGGTCAGTTGTATGACTTTTTTATAATGTATGTATTGACGATAGGTAGTTCTTGCGGTAATTATTTTACATATCGTTAACATGTTTGTGTTATACACGATATATCACATTACACACAATACACGTTAATCTTTTGCCGTGACTGTGTTTAATCCTGTTACAACTGCGGGGGAAAGAACAGTAATATTTAACCTCTTGTTATTAATATGTGTTGGGTTATTTCGGTAAAAGGACGGCCTCAGTTGGAATAAATATTAAAACGAAGGAGCAACCAGTCCTAGGAAATAGACTGTAAATTCAAGCACGCAACAACTGTAAGGCTTTTATTATCCATTCCTGTATTCCTTGGCTAGTTACTTTCTTTATAATAAATGATTTCATAGTATTGGTAAAATTATATACGTATTGGCCACAATTCATTTTGTGGTAATTTCATAGTATTAAATCATTAATTTCGTAAATATTTAATTATATATATCATTATTTTAGTAGCAAATTTACTGTTTGTAAAACAATATTTGTGTAGTAACTTAGTACAAAAATCAATAATTTTGTAATGACTTCATAAGTATGTATATTATCAATTTTCTTGTGTCTATTTGTATAATACAGCAGCCATGATTAAATGTAAGAAAAGGCGTTCGCCTTAATTTCGCCATGTAAAAATAAGACGTAATAAATAAAATGGGACATTTTAATACCAGCTTATTTACAACTTAAATGTCGCATTTTAGACAGTAACATACAAAAAAATCGTATTTTCTGATTGAGTTCTTGAATCTAATGCATATGAAAACATGAGTTTATTTGAAGACACGTTTAGTGATCAGTTTTGCGTTGCTCCTTTGTATACATTCGCAACAAATAAATACTGTACAAAACATGTGAATTATCACGACTACCAGGCAGATGTGGCGCTGTTAAAAGTATCATTACATTCTTTGAAGAACAGTCTATATTCAGTTCTTGTGTTATACAGTTGAGATTCAGTAGGGCCTATAACATGCCCGGAAAACATCTGTTTAAAAAAATCGAACATTTGGCAGTGATGAAAAGTGAATTAGCAAAGTCCTTCAATAGTTTTCACACAAAGACCACACCACACAATGTGGTGATTAACTTTGCAATAGTGATCACCAAAAACAGAGGCCGGTATCAACGTAATATTATAAAACATGGGACATTTCGCAGTTCAATAGGATATTCCTGATCTCAACTAGGGATATTTAAACTCGAAACACTGGCAACACTGGTTGCGTTGCGGCGCGTGCCACGCCTACTCGACGTTGGGGAGCTGAGTTCGTTGTTCCCAGAAGTTTTGCTGCTCGGGCTTCGCGCCTACGCACGGTCGGCGAACAGACCAGCGATTTAAAATGCTAACTTCCTCGTAACAATTACGCTTGGTTCACAATTGAAAGCACAGCAGTAATCACAGAACATAGTTCGTGTGCGCACGAACTGACCGCCATGTTTTCCAACCTACTGATTCACAACAGCGCATAGCAGGCCGTGTGCATGAGAGCTACGAATATGGCACACAAAGGAAATGGTTATATTTCATTTTTTGTGGAAGAGGCAACAGCCAATCAGAGCAGAGCATAACATTTTCAACTAAGTTGAAAGAAGAAAATAGCCAACAGTGTATGTAGTAGCAGAGATTGTTAAAGTTCATCCACATATTTACGATCGCAAAAGCAAACGTTTTAAAGAAAAGAAAAGAAATGCCAAGTGTGCAAAGGCAACTTAAAATTAAAACATTATCTCATTGGCTAAAAATAACACGTAAATATTCAATTGTGAATAAATTTCGCACGAGATTTTAGGTCTTAAGAATGTTCTGCTGTTACGTCATATGCACTGTGCCTATATTGTTTTTTATTGTGAACCAACCCTTATGCTGAGGGAAGCAACAGTCATTGTGGCCTGCAACTCAGACGGCGTGAACGGGAAACACTGTGGTTAACAACCCAAACACAAAACTCGGCGGGGAAAGTTCCAAATCTGCAAATCTTAATTTTGTTTTCACTCACTAATGCTAACCAGGGTCTAAATATATAGTCCATTCACGATTACTTCCAACTTTTCTGAAGCCATGCAAAAGTTTTACTTTCAAAACATTCCTCCGCCTCGTGCAAACAAAGCTTAGCTTACCCCAAGGACAACGCACACCGCATTCGTNATTGTGAACCAACCCTTATGCTGAGGGAAGCAACATTCATTGTGGCCTGCAACTCAGACGGCGTGAACGGGAAACACTGTGGTTAACAACCCAAACACAAAACTCGGCGGGGAAAGTTCCAAATCTGCAAATCTTAATTTTGTTTTCACTCACTAATGCTAACCAGGGTATAAATATATAGTCCATTCACGATTACTTCCAACTTTTCTGAAGCCATGCAAAAGTTTTACTTTCAAAACATTCCTCCGCCTCGTGCAAACAAAGCTTAGCTTACCCCAAGGACAACGCACACCGCATTCGTGCGCACTCGGTTCGATACAATTTTGCATGAGAACCATTTCTTACTAGGCATTACTAAAATGAAACAAACGTACTAGTTACTCACTAGTGATCGAATGAATATATTCAAAGAACCAAAGAGTACAAACCAACTAAATGGCAACAGTAGTTACTTATTATGATAGTATAATAACAATTACTAGAACACCAATTTTCTCCCCATTTCATTCATATTCATTATAAATCAATAATTGTAAATTTATACAGGCAAAACTTTAATTTAACAAAAAATGAGATACTTTTATGTTAAAGTATCAAAATCCTGTGATAAATGAACTATTTAGGATACAACCAAACACGTCATACATGGGGCGATTTTCCACAGGTTTAATTCGAAAAGCGTGAAGAAACCACTAACGGACTATAGCAATTTTTACAATTTGACAGGGACTTATTAAAACTTTAACGCCACTTGTACGTGGGAAACGTGGCGGACGTTGCCGTTATAGAGCTACGGTTCACTGGTCACTTCGCGTACTCCAAGAGTCCAGAGACGTACGCACTATAGGCTGTACATGGTAAAGTTAGCACTTCTGGATGTTCACTATTTTTGCCATAAATTTCAGTTTAAATTTATCAAACGATATGGCATAAATAATAACTTCTAAAGCATTATCAAACTATTGAATCTATCCTGCAAGTATTAATTTTTGACTAGTGACTGCCGGCGAGAAATAAGTAAATTTTTCTTGCGCCAGTTACAGAGATCATAATAGTTAGAGTAGTCGAGCAATATATGTTCTAGAACATGTTTAAAGCAATTTCCTATGCCTTGTCGATGCCCAAAATAAAATATAAAATCTGTAATGGAAGTTATGGCGGAAATTTCATATACCCATGATGGCGGAGACTCATCCCCCTTACGATATACTTGTATACACTTAGTATAATTAACAATGCCCTGAGGCTGATCACTCATGCGTCGGTCAAGTGAAACTGCGAAAGTATTAGAAAAACAAATATTTCACAGATTTTCTTATTCTTACAATTACGTGCCCAAAAACAAATACAGAAAACAAAATTAATAATTACGGTACTCGCAGATGTTTACTTGCCACTTTTAATTCAATGTTAAATACATGGAACTACTTTCCCTTCGTAGTAACCAACTTGTGGACGCTTTTACATTTTTCAAATGTTGATTTATAAAGTGCTTAATTAATCGTGAACATCCAATGGCAACAAATGCTTCATCACGTCTACGTGCAAGGCACTGAGCTGGCGTTCAATTCGAACAGGGTAACAACAGACGAAACGAAACATGTTTGGTCATGTGGTAGTGTACCCGACTCACTAGGGATATCGGGGGTACCAACCCGTCGTTTGCAGGGGGGGGGAGGAAGTCTTTTCCATCCCCACTCCCTCACGTAATGCCGGTGGAGTTGAGTTGAGAGATTTGGGCGGCTCTTAGCAACGGTCTTGAGAACCAATGAGGGCGACATGGGTGAGAGAATAGAGCAGCGCCGGTTTGCATGGGCGGAGGGGGGGCGGGAGATCCCCGAGAAAACCCGCCGACCATAGGCATCGTCCGGCACGATTCCCACTTGCGAAAAATGCCGGTGGAGTTAACTTGAACCTTCCTCGCTAATTTTGCATTTAGATTCTGGTGGGTCTATGCGTATAAAAAGATTATGATTTTTAAAATAAGGAAGATTAGGTGATTACATAATTAAAGGTAACTGTGATTTCTATCATCAATTTAACTGAACTTTATCCTTTGCATAAAGTGACAAGAAAACAGAATCAAAAGACGAAAAATCATACATCATGAGAACAAAGAAAAAAGTAATCTAACAACCACGCAAAATGTACTGAACAAAAACATGTACTTACAAACTGATCTGCGAGTACAGGTATTTTGGATATTATTTGGCTGCTAATGGTTTTTTTTTTTTTTTTTTTTTTCCATTTTGTGTGGTTTTTCTTTTTTCTGTTTTTTGTTCACGCAATAGATAAATCGCATTTAAATTCAGAATATAATTCAATTAAAACAACTTTCAAACCTCAAAAACAATATTAACTGTGCACTGCTGCTCATCTCTTACAGTGAACCAAAAATTACCCTGGACACACCGACGTTGACAAGTTTATTCACTGACTCAAGAATGACAATGACAGGTTACACCAAAAAATATTCAACGGGCGTAAAACTTTAAATATTATTGGTAAGCACACTCCAAGACAGCGGTATATACAAAAAAAAAATCTGCGTTAACATTAGTAAATTCAGGTTTCCGAGCTGGAGTTTTATGTATGTTATCAGCTGACGGAAAATAATGTATTACTAATGTAAACTCACAGCGCTCGGCGTACAAACAAGAACTCGTGGTAAAAATGGAGTGTCATGTCCATTTAAATGCAAGAGGTGAAGAAGTAAACAAATCACATACAATGAGTCGTCGGCTGTGTGAGAGCGGCAGAATACAGTCAATTCACTGTTCTACTTCCAGGATATTCCTCCGCCTCGTGCAAGCAATACTTAACCAAGCGTGGGAAATTACCCCAAGGGGACAACGCACCGCATTCATGCGTACTCGGTGTAATAACATTTTACATAAGAACTATTTCTTACTACGCAGTATTTCTTACTACACACCTATTTCCTCTGTTTTAATCGATATTAACTATAAATGAAATATTGCAATTTATATAAAACACATAAGTAAAAGTTCAATTTAAACAAACATAAGGTACTTTTATGTTGATACTAGTATAAAACGCTTGAGATGGATGATACATATAGGAAACAACGAAACACGTAATACATGCGGTGATTTCTCAAAGGTTCGATTGGAAAAGTGCGAAGAAACTGCGACCAGACTTAGCCCGACATTTCAGAGGCAGTTCCTTACAACAACTTAATACCAAAAGCCCTTTAGTTTACTACTCTCGTGACCGTATTCGAAACGACGTTTAAAATCGCACTGCCGAAGTTGGTGGCGATGAGTGAGAAGTTCGAAGGTTGGTATAGGCCGTTCGTGCTTAACTCAGCGTTGGTAACGGAAGCCGTGTCGCGCGCATGGCAACTCGACAGAGCATGATAATTCTAGGGGGGNGGGGGGGGGGGTGGTACTGAATCCGGATTCCCCACGTGATAGGCAACAAACGCATTTAAGTTTATTCTACTCAGGTTTCCGCCGCCAGGTAGCACGGGTGTTGCATATGTACCGGATTCCCCGGTATTCCGTCTCCCCGTATTCGGTAGTTGCAATTTTCATCAAATAATTATTTATTTTAATATTCCTATTTGTGTTTTATTAAAACGTACGTAACGAATGAACTTTCTTATTAACGTTAGAGCGAAAATTTAACGGAATATGTACACATGTTGTTTAGTATTCTGTCGTAAAATTTGATTTAGCAAAAAGCTTGTTTCTAAACAGTTGCTTTATTGAAATGTGAGAACATAATCGAAAAATTCCTTTTGACAAAGTTATCTTCATTTCGTCCTTAAAGAGTGTTGTCTACGAAAGATGATATAATTAAGAGATATATATTTTAAAAGATGAGACAATGTTTAGTAATATTTTGTAACTCTTTGAAAGCGACATTAGATTGTAACTAGTAAATTAAAAAGAAGGGAATAATCGTTGGGAAGACTTTACATTAGAAGACTGTGAAACGTATTGTAGAGGGAGGGGTTGGTGTACCCTGATTTTCGGGGATTTGAGGAATCACTTTTTAAAAGCCGTATGTAGATGCGAACAGGTTTGCCTATGTATGTAGACGCAGGGAAACCCTATATCTAGGGGACGAAACAGTGACACCACCACCTGAAAATTTTATACCACTCATCCCACGCGGAAGGTTGCCAGATTCAACATAGCAAGAATTTTATCCGTGTTATATAAGTACGTAGCTGTGTTGTACATAAAGTATTTACTGCAACAAAATGCTTTCTTCCATGGCTTACTGTAAACCATTTCTTAAATCTCACATGTGTGCCGATTTCACCCCAAACATATATTTGTTCCTACTGACGGTGCTGTAGTCGTACTCTAAGAAATTATTCGCAAATTTGCATCAATGTATACGTATCGTGAGGAAGCGCGAATGGTATAATCCATTCACGGTCACTTCCAACTTTTCTACTGTCAGGCTATTCCTCCACCTCATGCAAACAGGGCTTAGCTAAGTCTAGAAAATTTAATGATATTTTGCATTAAAACTATTTCTTACTACGCATTACCAACACACCTATTTTCTTCCTGTTTTTATTTATGTTTAATAAACACGGGATATAATAATTTATAGACAAATATAATTATAATGAAACCAAAAATATGTTTATGTTAACAGAAGTACATCAAGCTTGTTATGCATGACATATTTAGGAAAGAACCAAACACGTCACCCTTGGGGTGATTTTTAAAAGGTTTGATTCAAAGAGTGTGAGGATACCACGAATAGACTATAAATGTTTTTTTCCCATGCATACATGGTAGCGTTCCTACATTTGCTATGGAAAGGTCCAAATATACTGTATAATAGCGACGCTAAGCATTCCAATATTTGCAGCCTCATACGTAGTATTATTTGCATACTATGTATAGCTTAGAAACTTTCGTTACAGTTTAGGAGGTTAGAAGAAAAAATGTACATTGCGTATACACATGAAGGTTTATAAATCAGCTCACAAAGAATCACGTCTGTCTGAAAACTGCCTCGTGCTAGCGTGGATTTGTTATTTTCTAGAGTCGGCAATGCGGCAGCAGCTATGCTGCTCACTCCACCAGTATCCAGGCGCAGCGGGCTCAATCGCAGATCGAAACCAGACAGCGCATGCGCGAAGGTGACGATTCTTGCCGCGTCGCCTGCTGCAGTTGCCTATGCGATTGTAGTCGCGCCTTGGACAACGTACCTTTAGATTCGTACCTTTTTTTTTAAATCTATATTTAGCGTATTTACAAAAGTTTTACTAACGCCAAATACAGTTGTGCTTTCATTGTTTACGCTGACAAATACCATTGTGGCACGGACATAGTAGGCCCACACAAAAATTAAATTAATACGCAATATTTTGGCATGGCATAATTCGAACCAAACACAAACTCTTACACTCAAACTAAATTTTTCCATTTGCCGCCACCTTAAAGAGGCTGTGCCACACGTTATACGGAGGAATTATTCGTTTTAGTGTCGTAACAGAAGAGTCTTTGACATAACTGGAAATGTTTCATTATATAAGCATTACATTTCAGAGTTCTGAGGAAAATGTTGCACCTGATTGTTGATAAGTGTTTCCTGGTTGTCATTGAAATGTGAGGATGAATTAATATACAGAATTTTGTATGTTGCACAAAAATATGCGTTAGTAGCTAATATATTACGTCCGTAAATACGGGCTAGGCAATTAGCTAAGTTTCTATTAAAGCGGCCTCTCGAGGACACCAGCGCGCCTCTTCCCAANCGTAAATACGGGCTAGGCAATTAGCTAAGTTTCTATTAAAGCGGCCTCTCGAGGACACCAGCGCGCCTCTTCCCAAGTCTCCCATTAGAAATCTTTATTTTCTTCCCAACCTGAGTGGAATAAACCTAACAAACGCTACACACAGCGCCGCGTTGGCGGTCCTGCAGCAGGTATAGTCTATTCACGGTTTCTTCACACTTTTTCAATTAAACCTTTGAAAAATCACCCCATGTACGATGTGTTCAGTTATTTCCTTAATATGCGATGTTTTAAGATCCTAAATATACCGTTTTATACCTCTGTTAACATNACGATGTGTTCAGTTATTTCCTTAATATGCGATGTTTTAAGATCCTAAATATACCGTTTTATACCTCTGTTAACATGAAAGTATATTATTTTTCGTTAAAAAAAACGATTTGCCTTTATTTTATTCATAAATTGTTATATTTCATTTACAATAAATATGAATAAAAACCGTGAGAAAACATGTGTGTTGGTAGCGCCTAGTAAGAAATAGTTCTCGTGCAAAATATCATTGCAACTGAGTGCGCACGAATTCGGTGCGTTGTCCTTTGGTGTAATATTATAGACTTAGTTAAGCTTAGTTTGCNTTGCAACTGAGTGCGCACGAATTCGGTGCGTTGTCCTTTGGTGTAATATTATAGACTTAGTTAAGCTTAGTTTGCGCGACCGCCTCCTTATAGGACCTTCATCTTGAAATCGTCCCGAAGTCTTAAGTGTGAAGTAACCATGAATGGATTATAAGTGAAAATGATTGCATCCTGAAGCAGAAAAAAAAATTCTGAAAAACGCTGTTAACACATACCTGGGTACCTCGCAACTAAGCACATGCCGCAGTTACCGCTAGCAACGTCGCACGCGAGTTATGTTTTCGCTGCGAACGGGCACCGCAGAGGGGAAAGCGTATCTCGGCGTATGCAACGGGCGTTTATTGTTACAAAACCAGCAATCCACGAGAAGACGGGCCGAGCCGGGAGAAAGTCCCAGCACTGATCGCATGATCGATGGGCCACGCCTTCGAGACGTGACGTTCAACACCGGCACGATCGGTGCGCTGAAAATACGTTCGAAGAGCCGTCGGGCCCCGACCGTAACGCATGTCGGCCAACAACGGGATTGTTCAGAAATCTCTATTTCCCACACATTAACAAATGTATGCCCTTGTTACAAACAATTCTTTGGAAACTAGTCACCAAAGATTTTCTTGCAACTCTACGAATATAATAGTGTATATTTACAATACATTACTTTGATAAACATACAAAACTGTTCACGTAGCTCAACATTGATAATAAACTTGAAGTCTAGATCACTTGCTAGTTAGAACTCAGGAAATCCTTTCTTCTCGAGGCGGGGCTTTCTCACTAACACAATAATTTAAACACGGATATTCCAGAACATGGTCTGCTCCTTCTGAACCCGATAGGGAACTAACAGCGAACGACTGCCCGAGCCGCAGTTTGGTTTTGCGGAAATGCAATTATTGCTACACTCCAGGCTTACTTGGGAATACAGCAAGTAAACTGACCACCGACACGGTTCTTCAACAACTTGCAAAATAACTATTTCACCAAATATATCTATGCGTAACTGTACACATACTCAATGCCATTCTTATGCCATTTTTTTTTTCGATTCACATTACTGATTCTCGTTGCTTTCATTGTGGTGGTTGTTTGCCGATTTCTTGTCCAGTTTGTTGCCTGTCACTCGTTGATTCATTTTATATTGACTGCTAGGTTCTTCTATTGTTACTAGTCCTTTGCTATTCATTATCTGGTATTTTTCTGGTTTTCCGTTTCCTTGTCTTGTTCTTCGGCTTATTTCCGGCAATGTATACTCCGTCCGCCGTAGCAAAGCCTCCTAAGTTTGGAGGGCGAATACACGAAAGGGAAGCTGAATCGGCAATATGTTTATTAACTTTTTTTCCTTCACATATTACGTACTATCCATTCTTTAAACAGCGCCCATATTTTCTTAAACAATCTGTATATTAGAAGGAATTTTAACAATCATGCAATATGTGCATATATAATGCAAAAGTATACCACAAATTAAATATTAGTTTAGAAATTTCACTATTAATATACATATTCAGATCTTTGTTATTAAAATTAGATTTTCCGCCTTGAAAATATTAGTGTGGTAATAGTCTGCAAAAAGTGTGCGGAGTGCAAAATAACGTTTGTTTATTTTATAATAACCATAATGTCACATTCATATACATTGCACAATGCGCTCCTTGCATATAGGAAATGTTTTTTATAATGTGCTAACAAAAAAATTTTTATACTTTGCACATTCCCAAACACAATTTCACTAGAATCTCGGGCATGGTAAATATATGCAACACACACACATCAAAATTTAATAATTATACAAATAAGGATACGCATAAAGCGAAACAACACAACTAAATAATTTGCTGCATTTGAGATGTTTTCGAAAACAATTGAAATACACCAATTACAACACACTGCATGGACATTCAGCAAACACACATTTCACAGAGACATCAATGACAGGAACATCAAGCATTTTTGTATCGGAGATTATAAATAAATTGTCAATTAAAATATTTAAACAAGCATAGAAATTCCCCGAACTGTCGGAAAATCACCTGGCAATTACCTGTTTCCCTATTTAACATGTTTCCCCTATATATAGCCACCCTGTTTAAGCCAATTATCTACCTTTCACGGTTCGCTGGATAATTTTTACGCGTTGAGCAAATTTTCATAGCAATGAGTATTTTAACAAAATTACTGGCTGGCCTGGTGTGTTTTCGAAAAATCCCGTTCCTCCTATATCCCGTCACTGCTCCATCGTAAGACCTCATTCTGTACCGCCCTTTAAGCAACTGAAGGGCGCCTAAAGGCCCCAAACCGGTGGATGTAACCCCTTCCCCTTCCCTCCCCTCGTCACTCTTCGGCACCATTGATAAACATTATATTCACATTATTACAAGGTTGAGTCGCTTGTACAAGTTTAAATAAAGAATTATGGATGGTTTGCCAACAGGCAATTAGCGTTCATTCCCGGGAGGGCGGAAAGGGGGTCGAACCCGAATTTTTGCGCATCAGAAACGTGGCGGACGTTGTCGTTGGCTAGTAGGTTTTCTCTAGACGCTCATGTTTCCCCCTGCCTTTTAATTCCGTCGCTGATCCGCCTGCCTTCATCTCCACCAACGCTGAAGACCTTGCCTGCCCAGCGCCGACGAAATCTCCCTCACTCGTGGCTGCTGTACACAGGGCTGAGTATAGCCCATTCACGGTTACTTCCAACTTTTCTGAAGGCCTTCCAACTTTTCTACTTCCACGATATTCCTCCGCCTCATGCTATTATAACAAAGCTTAACTTAAGTCTAGAAAATTACAGCAAAGTGACAACGCACCGCATCCGTGCGCACTCAGTATAATAATATTTTGCATAAGAATTACTTCTCACTAAACATTACCAACACACCTATTTCCTCGCTGTTTTTATTCATATTAATTATAAATTAAAATAATAATTTATAGATAAAATATTAATACAAGTTCAATTTAACAAAAAGTAAAGTACTTTTACGTTAACATTAGTATAAAACCGTTGAGACACACAACATATTTAGGAAAGAACCAATCACGTCATGCACGGTGTGATTTTTCAAAGGTTTGATTCCAAGAGTGTGAATAAACCGCGGGTGGACTACAGCAACAGGTATGTACTTGAACAACGACTGACCTGCCACCTGGAGGCGTCCAGAGTCGGTCTGGTCTTGGGACTCTTCTTGGCGGCCATGGTCTAGCCCCGCGCCATGCGCCCGCAGTTACACCACGGCGCCCCCTCCTCCACGACCGGGCATCTCAGCCCGCCGACTGCTGTCCCAACACTTCTCTCGACTCACTTCGTCCACTCACCTCGTCGACCCACTACGTCCACTCACTTCGTCAGCCCACTTCGTCGGCGGCAGTGCGAAGCGAACAACAGAGTTCCGCCCCAGGCACCTTCGTCGATACCCCACTCTACACCACGCCACGGTCCGCGCTCGTTAAAAGAGTCACCGTCACTCCCGGCCACACAACGCTGAATAACAAACTATAGACTTAAAACTGAGAAAACAACGACACCGTTGTGGAAACTGTGATGTGGAACCAATAAAAAAATTATTAATGGAATCAACACTTTACCCTTCCCANGATGTGGAACCAATAAAAAAATTATTAATGGAATCAACACTTTACCCTTCCCAAGACAGGGGCAACAAATCTTACACTCATTCGAATTTCGAATGCATGTTCAGTTCATGCTTCACAGAAATTCGACTAAAAAAAAGAATATGGACATACATGAGAGAATCTTTTTACCAAGTCAACCTTTAACCTTTTTCTCGCTCTTTAATGGATTTATTTTTAATCTCTGATATGCAACAGTGAAGCTGCGTACATTTGACACGAAAGACTTCAAAGAGTTGTAAACCGATTGTGTTCGGTTTAATTTATATAATTTACACCGAATACGATTGTGATTTTGACACACGATTAAGCAAAAACTACAGATCGTATGTTATTTACCTGCCGGAATAGATATGACATGTAATATATACAAGTTAAACTGTGTTTGCCAAGAATTTTTATATTATGCATACACACACTATCCACCGCCAGCAGTCATAAATTTTTAACCTTATGGCCGTATAATCCTTGGTGACTGTGCGTGGTAGTTCTGGTGCAAACTTTACTAATGCAATCATCTCGACGCCCGCTATCTACATTTGATTTGAAAGAAAAAAAAAACCCTTAGGGAAAAAAAAAATTTCAAGCAAGCAGCTTTTCCTGCTGCTATAATAACTTCTCCCCGTTAAAATGACACTGAATGTTTTCACCAGGAGTTTTTATATTAACATCGCTGCGAAAAATAAGAAAAATTCACCTAGAGTTAAATCACTAGTCACGTGAGTGAAGAGATTTAGGCGGNAAGACAGGGGCAACAAATCTTACACTCATTCGAATTTCGAATGCATGTTCAGTTCATGCTTCACAGAAATTCGACCATTAAAAAACAATATGGACATACATGAGGAAATCTTTTAACCAAGTCAACCTTTAACATTTTTCTCGCGCTTTAATGCATTTATTTTTAATCTCTGTTATGCAACAGTGAAGCTGCGTATATTTGACACGAAAGACTTCCAAAGTTGTAAACCGATTGTATTCGGTTTAATTTCTATAATTTGCACGTTTCGAAATCAGTACGATTGTGATTTTGACACACGATTACGCAAAAACTGCAAAACGTATGTTATTTACCTGCCGGAATAGATATTACATGTAATAAATACAAGTTAAACTGTGTTTGCCAAGAATTTTTATATTATGCGCACACACACACACACTATCCACCGCCAGCAGTCATAAATTTTGAACCTTTTAGCCGCACAATCCTTGGTGACTGTGCGTGGTAGTTCTGGTTCAAACTTATTAATGCAATCATCTCGACGCCCGCTATCTACATTTGATTTGAAAGGAAAAAAAACCCTTGGGGAAAAAAAACTTTCAAGCAAGCAGCTTTTCCTGCTGCTATTATAACTTCTCCCCGTTAAAATGACACTGAATGTTTTCACCAGGAGTNCGTTCACGTCACATTTTTTAAATAAATATTAAACCATCGGGAATGCATATTCGTTCAGTTCCTCTACTGCCTAACTGCAAGTTGTTTCGTTCAAAAAAGTACGCAAGATTTTGGTCATGTGGAGTGGAGTGGAGAGATTTGGGCAGCTTCTAACGTCGAGGTCTTGAGAGCCAATGAGGTTGAAGGGAGGTGAAATGAAAAAGGGGGGGCGTGAGAACCCCGAGAAAACACGCCAACCAGCGGCATCGTCCGGCACGATTCCGACATGCGAAAATCCGGTGACCCGGCCGGGATTGAACCCGGTTCGCCTTGGTGGGAGGCGGGCAGGCTATCCGCTCAGCCACCGCGGCCCCCACTAGGGGCAGGTGTCGGCCGAAAAACAACACTTGTTGAGATACGGCGAGTGGGCACGGAGGACCAGATAAAAAGTAGTGTGACGTCACGGCGAAATAAACAAGATTTGATACTGATATGACGTCACAAACATGACGGTAGTCTAGGTTTTCGACGTATAAAGTTGGCATGNTACTTACTCTTCATCCCACTGCGGAATTTTAAACAAAAACCGTTATCTTGTTAATCAAAATAATAATAATTATTATTATTAATAGTTTCACGTTTAGTTGACGGTGCGGTTACTGGATGGAAAAAAAACCAGGTGCTCGGGGAATCGACAGAGGAAAAGGAAGTGCGATCACGGCTCGTACTATGGAACCTGGAGTAAACTGCAAAAACATGGAAAACCTAAACGCGGACTGCCTGGACCAGGAATCGAACCCGGGTCCTCCCGAATGCTAGACAAGCGCATTGCCACTGCACCGCCCAGCGCGGTGTGACGTTATCCGAGCCTAACTAAAACGCTGCGCTCACCAGGCCCATCGACATCTCGTGCGGCGTGGAGACCGAGAAAGTTATGGTTAATGCCCAAATACCTGGCATGACTCAGTTTATGAGCATCGAGCCATCATTTGCGTCGTTCGGAGACCATTATAATTACGAGGACCCGTCATCTTCAGCCTTCTTGAGCGAAGCTGAACAGCGTAAGGCCTAAACTGCAACTTGCTTCCGATATTTTTTACATACATGTATATGCAAATCTACTATACAGTACGAAGCAAACTCAATAACGTCCCGCCAAATGCAACATATGTACTTCTTAAAATTACGTAAGTAATATTATATCCGTAACTTATAATTTAATTTACTTTACGGTTTCGGTAATACCTTGGAAGTATAATTCACAACCATATAGGCCCGATTGTGACGTTTTAAATATAAGCTGGTTATCTACGTTAGCTACGAAATATATCTTACAGAGTAAAACTAAACTTATGTATACTGATAATTAAAGTTGGCATCGGCACGCTACACGTTAAACTCTGGAGATGCGGAAATTGTAATCCGATGTCCACTCTTCATGTATGCTGAAATTTCGACGCCCGAGTTCCAACTTTCCAGCGAGGTTTTGGCGAAAAACTAAAATACGTTCTAATAAGACTGTTCAGTTTCTCGGTCAGCGTGAGAGGCAGACACTGTACGTCCACTTTTCAATGCACTTCTCTGGAGAAAAAAAATGTAAGTCTTATAGAAAAACCGGAAAGCTTATAAAGTTCTGCGAGGAAACCTACCAGTGTTGCCACATCTTTGCAATACTACACTCAGGTTCGGGCATATAGGCCCAGGGCCCCTAGGCAGTTACAGAGTCGAGGACCCCTATTTGGTAATTTAGCAAAAAACAAACTTTACCTTTATTTTTTATTCGTGTAACGTACTAAATTAACTATGATGTATCGTTTTGTATTTCGTTCGGAGAAATTGACATATTATTTTCCGTATCCTGTGTCCTCAATGTGTACGATTTGGGCCCCTAGGCAGCCCCTCCGAGTTTGAGGCCCCTATGCAGCTGCCTAGTTTGCCTAGACACAAGTTCGCCACTGACTATACTGCACTGAATGTATAGCTACAGTCTATTCACAGTTACTTCAGACTTTTCTGAAGCCATGCTAAAGTTCTACCTCCAGGATATTCCTCCGCCTCGCGCAAACAAAGCTTAACCGAGTTAAGGTTACTTATAAAACACGTTAGGAAAATCAATGTTAAAAGTTTGGCAAACCAAAAATGTTCGCCACCAGGTAAGCGCTAGTGTCGCATGTGTACCGGATTTTCTCTATTTTCCACGTTAAAAAACGGGATAATTGCAATAATCACAAATAAATATAAAATAGCTTCGTGACTAAGTATAATCTTTCTTTTTTGTTGTTCTCGTGGCTTAAAATTTGTATTAAAAGTTACCTTCTTTTAGAACACTGCGCATCTAGCGGCGGAAATTTTCCATATGCGAAACTCTCCCATGCGAGATCAAGTTTCGTTCCTAACCTGAGTAGAATAAACATTTAACAGAGTCTAGAAAATTACACCAAAGGGAGAACGCACTGCATTCGGGCCCACTCAGTTACATAATATTTTTCNTTTAACAGAGTCTAGAAAATTACACCAAAGGGAGAACGCACTGCATTCGGGCCCACTCAGTTACATAATATTTTTCATGAGCACTATTTCTTACTGCATTACCAACACGCCTATTTCCTCACTGTTTTGTTCATATTAATGATAAACGAAATATTATAATTTATAGATTAAACTAATAAAAGTTCAATGGAACTAAAAAATAAGGTACTTTTATGTGTGCACAAGTATAAGATGTTTGTNTAGATTAAACTAATAAAAGTTCAATGGAACTAAAAAATAAGGTACTTTTATGTGTGCACAAGTATAAGATGTTTGTAATACATGAAATATTGAGGAAAGAACCAAACAAGTCGTGCATGGGGTGATTTTACAAAGGTTTGTTTCAAAAAGTGTGAAGAAACTGTGAATAGACTATAGTTAAGATACCAGCACAATGAAAGTGGAAAATTTACTTTCTTTTATTTCTGATTTTTTTTTTCAATGCGATGAATTCCAAGTAGACCTACACTACAACAGTGAAACAAATCCCCGAAAAGCAAAATGTGTACACACGAAATAAATACACCTAGAGATAATGCCTTAAGTTATTGCAAAGGGAAAACAGTTCAGGCTGTTGAAGAACCATATCGATAACTTGATTCAAATACTAACTCATTATAAAGATAACATCCGTCATGTATATTAGCGTAAATATCAGAATTTTAACTTAAAATCTTGATTCGTGCACATTTATGGAAAGTTATTTCAACACGACGTTTGGTTTCAACTGAAGTGTGCATTGAAGTCACAAAAATAGCACGTTGCAATTTCTTTGAAATATGACACCTGGTTCACCTGCGGTTTCCAGTTGTTTTGACTTTAAATTTTATCTAAAACGTTAAAACTGAAATAAGGGCAGGGAGTATAACAAACTTCCAAGAAATATTGTACAAGACACTCATATAACAAGAACAATTATTTTCAGCTAAAGCCCAACGTATAAATTTTTTTCAACCTTAATATTTGTACGACAAAAATATATAAATTCAAAATTCTTACAGGTTCTTTTTTTTTTTTTTCTCCGTGATTTCACTTTTTTTAGAATATTATTTCTCATCACGCGAGAAAAAAAACGATAAATATCAAGAAAATTATTATAGACTATTTAAAAGCTCTTTACGCATTTTCATTTTTATTACAAGTTTCCGCGTTGTTGATAGTTACTGACAAATTTACACGTTCAAATATCGAAAGGCATTCCCAGTACAAAAATATTACTAATCGATCGTAGCGCGTAGCTGTTCTGTGAGAAAATACTGTCAATAAGGGGGATCGTTCAGCCTTCCATGCCGGGAGAACAGGTAAGTCGACCTATCGTGCTACAGAGTTCTCGCCCGTGCAGTGGCGTGACAGACCAGCGTACTGAAGGTCGTGGGTTCCATCCAGGCCAATTCCAAGAGAATATCCGAGCAGTTCCTCGAGACTGTACACGAAAAAAATTTTTCTCTAAATTCTGTGGATATTTTATGGTTTCGTGGAACGATACCGACGATAACTTGAAAAAAAAATGCTCAATCATTTAAAATATAATATTAATCGTTTATCTCTAACGTAAATATCAGAGTTTATGTTAACACAAAGTTTGATCAGCTGAAGAGTTTATTGAATTCACAGGTGTGGTGGGGGAAATGGTGGTGTAGTGGTCGGACCACTCGCCTCCCACCTAGGCGAACCGGGCTCGGTTCCCGGCGGAATCGATTCCGGATTTTCGTCTGTGGGAGTCGTGCCGGACGATGCTGCTAGTCGGCGGGTTTCCTCGGGGATCTCCCGTTTCCTCCGCTTTTGTATTCCAGCGCTGCTCCGTACTCACCTCGCTTCAACCTCATCGGCACTCAAGAGCCGCTCAAATCTCTCCACTCCAAACTGTCAACGTAAAATTTAGCCACAAATAGCATAATATTAAATTTAAAACATCAATGGGTCACCGAATTTTTACAACTACGAAATAACACGTAGTACACTCAAGTACAAAATGTATTAAACAACTCCTACAATAAAAATTTTGTATTGCCAAAATTTTTTAATAATTGTTCAGAAACTGAAATTATGACACTAAAAAGGTGTAATCGAGAGTTTAAAGCAGCAAAATGTTTCGGAGATCCACCAACATATATTTTGCTGGTCCCAGCTCCGGGAGTCACCAGTCTGTGGATACGGCGTTGGAGGGGAAGGGGGTAAATATTGCTCACGTGACTTCCGTTTCCTTTCCCCAGGCACCNTCAATGGGTCACCGAATTTTTACAACTACGAAATAACACGTAGTACACTCAAGTACAAAATGTATTAAACAACTCCTACAATAAAAATTTTGTATTGCCAAAATTTTTTAATAATTGTTCAGAAACTGAAATTATGACACTAAAAAGGTGTAATCGAGAGTTTAAAGCAGCAAAATGTTTCGGAGATCCACCAACATATATTTTGCTGGTCCCAGCTCCGGGAGTCACAAGTCTGTGGATACGGCGTTGGAGGGGAAGGGGGTAAATATTGCTCACGTGACTTCCGTTTCCTTTCCCCAGGCACCATAAATATCGTACAGTTTTGGCGGGGGAGCGCGGGTGTGCGGCGCCGACAGCAGGTGCGACGTGGAGGCCACGGCACGGCCGTGCCGTGGCGCTCGGCCAAAGTAGGCGCGCGCACTTCTACTAAAAACACACGCGAACAGCAGTTGGCACGACCCGGCCGTCGGTGCAGCAGCACCCCCCACCCCCCTCACCTCTCCACCACCAGACTAGACATACATAAACAACCAAATCGTTCTCCCGCGCCCGCCGTAGACGCGCGGCACTTACGGCGGCCGCCTGGTTGAAGGAACTTTACACGTCTGAGACATAAAGGAGTAGGAGCGCTAAGGTCGACCGACCGAGACTCGCGCATCAACTCTCTCGTCACCTCTACGCGTAAATCACTGAACTGGCGTGCAGTCTTGCCGTCGACAATGCGGCTCTACCAGACTATCAACGCAGACCCTGCCATTTTATGACGCAGTAATAAAAATAAAGGTTTGATGCACGTCTATATTCCTTTTTTAATGTTTTGTGCCGGTATGTTCATACCTAAAAATGACCGTGAAAACAAAAGGTTGAGCCATTTTCACTATCGCAAAAAACATGCTAGAGAGAGAGAGAGAGAGAAAGAGAGAAAGAGAGAAAGAAAGAAAGAGACAGAGAGAGAGAGACAGAGAGAGAGAGAAAGAGAGAGAGAGAAAGAGAGACAGAGAGAGACAGAGAGAGAGAGAAAGAGAGAGAAAGAGAGAGACAGAGAGAGAGCAAGAAAGAGCGCGAGAGGGAGAGAGCGAGAGAGAGCGAGAGCGAGAGAGAGCGATGGAGAGCGAGAGAGAGCGAGAGAGAGCGAGAGAGAGAGCGATGGAGAGAGCGATGGAGAGAGCGAGAGAGAGAGCGAGAGAGAGAGCGAGAGAGAGCGAGAGAGAGAGCGAGAGAGAGAGAGCGAGAGAGAGCGAGAGAGAGAGCGAGAGAGAGAACGAGAGAGAGAACGAGAGAGAGAGCGAGAGAGAGAGAGCGAGAGAGAGAGAGCGAGAGAGAGAGAGCGAGAGAGCGAGAGAGAGAGAGNGAGAGAGAGAGCGAGAGAGAGAGAAAGAGAGAGAAAGAGAGAGACAGAGAGAAAGAGAGAGAGAGATGGGGAGACTGAAAAACCTTTACAGACGCGTAACGTGAGCAGACCTCACTGAGACACGTTGGACGGTTTTCTAATAAAACGTTTTCTGCTGGNAAGAGAGAGAAAGAGAGAGACAGAGAGAAAGAGAGAGAGATGGGGAGACTGAAAAACCTTTACAGACGCGTAACGTGAGCAGACCTCACTGAGACACGTTGGACGGTTTTCCAATAAAACGTTTTCTGCTGGAGCTCTGCACACCGCTCGGCGGCCTACCCAAGCGGCCACGTTAAGAATACAGAGGCGCAACAGTCGCGTATACCACGAACTCTATCCACACCAGGGACGGATCCAAATAGTATTGTCAAGAGGCGGGGGTTGTCACAGGGACATAATACCCCACACACAACAAAATCACGTCACTGGCCAGTATATGTCGGGACGCCGGTCGACAATCAGCGGTGGGTAACCTACTCGTCAACTGGCAGCCCAGTTATACAAAGCAGAGCAGATGAGTTTTGAAAAGCCGCTTACATACTTTAATTTATAAAGGCTGCTAATAGTAAACTGAGCACATTTGAAAGCCCTCCTTCAGATATACTTTTCTCCTTATTTTGTATCCTTTCGCAAGATGTAAAATTAACATTGTCATGGCACTTATGGCTTTAATCATGCGTCAATCAAGTGAAAACGTAAACATATTTTAATACCTACGCGCATTACTAATATGCCATGTTGTACTTTAATATGTATTANTAATAAAACGTTTTCTGCTGGAGCTCTGCACACCGCTCGGCGGCCTACCCAAGCGGCCACGTTAAGAATACAGAGGCGCAACAGTCGCGTATACCACGAACTCTAGCCACACCAGGGACGGATCCAAATAGTATTGTCAAGAGGCGGGGGTTGTCACAGGGACATAATACCCCACACACAACAAAATCACGTCACTGGCCAGTATATGTCGGGACGCCGGTCGACAATCAGCGGTGGGTAACCTTCTCGTCAACTGGCAGCCCAGTTATACAAAGCAGAGCAGATGAGTTTTGAAAAGNGACAATCAGCGGTGGGTAACCTTCTCGTCAACTGGCAGCCCAGTTATACAAAGCAGAGCAGATGAGTTTTGAAAAGCCGCTTACATACTTTAATTTATAAAGGCTGCTAATAGTAAACTGAGCACATTTGAAAGCCCTCCTTCAGATATACTNCCGCTTACATACTTTAATTTATAAAGGCTGCTAATAGTAAACTGAGCACATTTGAAAGCCCTCCTTCAGATATACTTTTCTCCTTATTTTGTATCCTTTCGCAAGATGTAAAATTAACATTGTCATGGCACTTATGGCTTTAATCATGCGTCAATCAAGTGAAAACGTAAACATATTTTAATACCTACGCGCATTACTAATATGCCATGTTGTACTTTAATATGTATTAAAAAGAAAAATACCAACTTGATTTACTATAAATTTTAACATCACACTCGCCACATAACGTCAATATTTGGAACTATTTTTTCTGTAATTCGCTGCCAACTTAACAGGGAGCATGCACGGCAGTGTGTCTGGTAGCGTAATATGAAGTTAACGGGCAGTGATTTTTTCAGAGGTTGGTTTCGAAAGTGCTCATTTTATCGTGAACAACCTGTACAGTCTATTCATGGTTACTTCCAACTGTTCTGAATCCTTGCCGAAGTCCTACCACCACTACCAATACTACCACTACCTCCTCGTCGAAACAAAGCTTAAGTCTGGAAAATTACACCAAAGGGACAACGCANCCACTACCAATACTACCACTACCTCCTCGTCGAAACAAAGCTTAAGTCTGGAAAATTACACCAAAGGGACAACGCGCCGCATCTGTGAGCACGCGGTTTAATAATATTTTGCGTAGGAACTATTTCTTGCTAGACATTATCAGCACGTGTATTTTCTACCTATTTTTATTCATATTAATTATACATGAAATGTTGTAATTCATAGATAAAATGTACGGAAAAGTCTAATTTAACAANATAGATAAAATGTAGGGAAAAGTCTAATTTAACAAAAAAAAATATACTATAATGTTAACAGGAGTATTAAATGCGTGTTATACATGGCATATTTAGGAAAGAGCCAAACACGGCATTCGTAGGGTGATTTTTCAAAGGTTTGATTCAAAAAAGTGTGAAGATATTGCGAATAGTCTACACCTCCCGATGTGTCGGTCTGATTACAAAGACGTATCCCACGCCAGAAACAATGGGTGAAAACGCGCATGCGCATTAACACGTTGGCCACTATGTGCAGCATTATGATGCGCGGCTGTTTTTTTTATTCCGCTGTTGCGTATCACATTTACTCGCATGACTTTGTAACATCTTCCATGTGATATAAGTATGCTCAAGTTCTTGATCTCATTAAACTAAAGCGATACATTCAATAAAAATTCCTTGACCAAAACATTTATTTTACGAAAAGTACGCTGGCAGCTAAAGTGTTAATGATGACCGTGCGCAAATGCATGCGCACTAACTACGGCTTCGAGGGTCCACAGACACTCGCGTCAGCACCGTCTGGCGGCGGGAACGCCCACCGCGTCGAGACACTGGAAATGTGGTTTATCGGTCCGGCCCTTAGAGGGGACACTGTGTATGATGCGCGCACCAGCTGCGCGGTAATGTATTTGTGGGTCGCCACACTGAAGGGATATACTGCCAGCATAACTGTCAAAACCACGAAGCTCAAACCCTTGATTAGCACAACTGTGTACGTAAGCACGTGGTTTGGTCCAATGTACTTCCTCTGACCGGGTTTTAATGTAAATAAAATAACTTTGTTTTGCATGCTGAGAAACTAAGAATAAACAAACCCCAAGTCACTGTTTGATCATACTTAAACGCGAACCAATGTCTAAGACATGTGTAAAAAACTAAAATAAGTAAAGCCATAAAACAACTAATATAATGAACTAATGGATGATAACTATAGTAGTAGGAAATGGGGGCTGCTAGCACAGCGGCTGGGAGCCGAGGATTCATTCGCCATATTTAATGTTCATGACCTTAACCCTGACATTAAGCTAGCAGCCATCTTTTTACGGTTGCCATCTTGTTTCCACCCACCATTTTGTTTACTACTCGCCATTTTTCTTTCTCCCTTTTTCATTCGAAATTTATTATTTTTTCCCTCAAAATGTAAAATTTTTCCCTCAAAACGTTAAATTTTCCCCTTAAAATGTACCGTTTTCCCCTCTAATTTCCCTTTTCCGCTGGAAATNTTTTTCCCTCAAAACGTTAAATTTTCCCCTTAAAATGTACCGTTTTCCCCTCTAATTTCCCTTTTCCGCTGGAAATTTCCCTCTATAGTGGTAGAAGGTTCTCGTAAATTAATTTTTCGTTTTCCCACCGCTGCATCTGCGTATCCGCCATATTGACAGCTCCCAAAAAAAAATCCCTACGATGTCGAGCTGCTAAATTTATAGCGGAAAACTGGCAAAATCACCAAAATCCCTGAAAACCAATAAAATTGGGGCNCGATGTCGAGCTGCTAAATTTATAGCGGAAAACTGGCAAAATCACCAAAATCCCTGAAAACCAATAAAATTGGGGCTTCTGGTGTCAGAACCGTCCGCCATCTTAAATTATAACATGATGCTGCAGCCATCAATTATGTACAAGCATAATTTTATAAATAAAGTTATGTATTTAATTGTAAATAATTTTATTTGACATTTAAAATAATGTATAGAGCGATGTCTCTACGGATCCGTATTTACAAGGAGAATTCGATTATGTCACAAACATCGATTATGCAAAGCATAATTTTATAAATAAAAGTTATGTATTTAATTCACTATATTTTGATTTAACTTTTAAAATGTACAGACAAGAGTATATTGTGTTATATGTCTGCGAACTTGTATTTTTAATAATAATTGGAATATGAAATCATAACCTATGAATATGAGCATATATCCGACGTCATATTGGATTTTATAGTAATATCTATGCATTAAAGGTTTTTAAATGTTTCTACAGCACATAAAATTTCTGTGGTGGTATGTTTTTTCCAAGAAACTTTCGAATACAATGTTAAAAACTCATATGTTTATTTAAAATAAAAGTTATAATTTTTTAAACTTCTTAAGAAATTTACAGACAAAATTTTGTTAAGCAACATGTCTGTGGATTCGTATTTTCAATGAGAATTCGATTATGTTAGAATTTGTAATTTTATGATAGTGACTAGCACCATATTGGATTTTATAAGCATAAAATTGTATTAGTAGACATTTCAAGTGTTATATATTTTTGAAGCCGTGTTTTCAAGTCGAATGCTAGTGTAACAATGTGAACTTGCATTATTTGCATGTGTTCGACGCCATTTTTAATTTCATAGTCATAAATATGATCTTCAGTTTGTATAGTAATTACATAACCAGCCTCAACCATCAATACAGGGCCTTTCCTCAAGTAACATTTTAAGCATGCTATGTCTATGTTGGACACCCATAACCTAAAGGCATAGTTATCGTAATTCATCGAATGCTGGATAAAGTTGCATTCTCCATGAAATTTGGAACATACTAGACCGGTAAAAGTCTGACCAAGATGAAAAAATGCATTATGCCTCAACCCTTACCATTAGCGTAGTTGGCTGCAATTCCATTGTATGTGTTCTGCGATCGTGCTTATTTGCAATAAATTGCAGAAAACGATGTTAAGTACTCATATGTGTTAAATAAAAAATTTAATTACGAATTTTTTTTTACTTTTAAAATTTTAGTCACAAGTGTATCGAGCGACATATCTGCGGAGTCCTATTTTTAAAATGAATTGAAATATGAGATCAGACATAGTAATTACAAAACTACGGACATCGCCATATTGAATTTACATATGCGTTAAGGGTTTTGCAAATATAATTATACACATATCACATTTTTTTTCCAATTTCGAATATGTCGTTCATTACCAATTGAATCACCTGCTCCTTCCAATCAATACTAGGTTCGATTCCCGACGAGGTCACCAAGAATTATGTATGTGAGAAACGTGGCGGACGTTGTCATCGACAACGGGTTTTCTCAGGGCATTCCTATTTCCCACACCCTTACATTCAACACTCCATCTTTCCTTCATTTCACCCTCACCGGCGCTCATTATTTCGCAGTTAATGCCGACCCAAACCTCCCACATGTGCCACTCTATTTATGTAATATAAGATTTTTATGGACATAGATATGCATTATGATTTTTTAAAAATATAATTATGGGGAGTAGTGTATTCCCGGCCGCGCCTTTTCGGAAATAATTCGGATTTTGCGTCATAAAAGCTGATAACTCATGATTTTAGTGATGACTTACTGGAATTTTTAAGCATATATATTAAATATGTTATTTAAAATTATATATGGCCTCAGCATATCATGGATTCATCGTGTAAAAACTAATTCAGGTTTATATAAATTCCTTTTTGTAATATGTATTTACAACCATGTTCTGAGGTCACTAAGCGCTGCATTTTAAACGCATGTAAAAATAATAGTCAAGACCGTTTAATCATGTCAAGTGACCGCGAACTGAATTCGGCACATCGGATAGCTTACACACGCTGACATAAGGGTCAAAATCCAATTATAAATTACTTTTTGTTTAACCCATTCAGACCCAGTGTGCCCAATTATGTACATTACGCACGTGTAAGTAATTTTTTGTCTGTACTGTACACTGCAAAGCTCAGTGACCAATGATCTTACTTGTGGGTAAATATTTTGCANTAAGTAATTTTTTGTCTGTACTGTACACTGCAAAGCTCAGTGACCAATGATCTTACTTGTGGGTAAATATTTTGCAAACCATCTTACTGGTCTAGCTCATAATTGGTTCATATAACTGTAGCTGAACATAATAGCCTGCAGTTCACTGGCTGGGGCAACGAAGCAAGTGCTGTGTCGACTTAAAGTACAGCAAGTATCATAAAATATATTTGTTTGCAACGCCTGAAACCATGAATTAAAGTGGGTCTGAAAGGGTTAATAATACATGTAAAATTGTTGGCTGTCTGGGTGTTCGAAACGAGTCGGGGAAAAAATACGCAGCATGTCGCCGCGGCACTAATCTAGAGACGATGAAGTTACTACTCACATATTAAAGGAATATAGCAGCAGTCAGTACGCACGGACGCTTCTTCCCTTACCAGCATCTCAGGTGAAAGTGTTCATTTTTCAGTTGACGGCTGCGCTCATGATAATTTTAGTCCGACAAGTTGTTAACAGATTGCACACATGTTTATAACTCCTGCACTTTCTAAACACACTCCATGGGATGGACAAAATAGTTGGAGCAAATAGAGAGCCTTCGTGAACGAGGTAAGTAAAAGCTTTCAATAAATCCTAATTAGCTTTTTATATTTTAAGAAATAGTGTGGTACCTGTGATAATTTTTTTTTATAAACTACAGCTTTCCAAGCCGATTGCAAAATGTAGTCATGTAGAATCACCGCCTTCGTCCTCTCCACCTGGACTGTCTATAACCTCACAACCTGCAGAGTTTGTCAGCAAGTCCTGCTAATCATCCCCCTGAGAGACAACTTACCGTACTCTCCGCACATTAAAACTTCCGAGTTCAAATCTCGCGCAGAAATACTTTACATTAAAAACGTACTTTACCATATCAACTTNCTCTCCGCACATTAAAACTTCCGAGTTCAAATCTCGCGCAGAAATACTTTACATTAAAAACGTACTTTACCATATCAACTTCAATACATTTCCTCTCTAGCGAAGCAATACAGAACTCGCAAAGCCTTGTTTTACTTTACGTATACGAGTTCCCATTCATGGCTACATTAAGTACCCCTCATACACTATGTGGTCCGTCACAATTCTCTTTTACCAGTATTTTCATATGTAGTATTTCCGTTTATTATGGTTGCACAGTCTTATNTGTGGTCCGTCACAATTCTCTTTTACCAGTATTTTCATATGTAGTATTTCCGTTTATTATGGTTGCACAGTCTTATTCGTCAAGCTACAACATTTAAGCGTTTACTGTCATGATCTTGTTGTATACGTATTTTATCGAACAATATGTTAAAGTCAAATTCAGTTACTACTTCCCAATAAAGCCTTTCAGATTTCTCTCTCGACAAGCTATGGTTTACGACGCCTTTATATTTTTTTCAGAAGCCAGTAGTAATACAATTCAGCACACATACATAATTCATTAAATATAATATATTTCTAGTAAACTGCTCCCCAGTTCGCAAGGGAATAACTCAACTCGTAGGGAGTACAAATGCAACATTTCCCACCCGTCATCCAAAATAGAAAAACGTACAGGCCTGCATGCGCACACAAACAAATTCAGTTCATGCACTAGACGTTGAAACGGATAATTTACGATATATCAATACTTAAAGGGTTAAAAATCACGGATGCATATATCAGCCATATTCGAACACCGAACCTCCCCGAACGTAAATTCCAGTATGTTTACCAACTGGTAAAAGAACTAGCGCGGTCCATACATACTGCCAATTCTCACACATGCATATACAAGTTTTTTTCAATATTTTGGCACACAAGGTGCGAGCACACATAGCATTCGTATCATCACCAGGATACTAAATAATTATATTTATACTTTATTCTAACAAGACTTTGTACGTCTTCTTCGCCCTGTTAGGTTCTAATAAGCTTGTTTCCTTGTTTTAAAAGTAGAAGATATATCGTGTGACCGACCTGCCAGCATTAATACAGCAATAAGACACACGATGGAACGAGATTTTTGTTTCTTATAATTCTGAAGAAAAGTCTAATAAATAACAACATTTTTTTTTTGTTCGGCAAATAAATATCTTACACGAAACAATCTCCCTATTCTTTGGTGTGTGCTTTCGGCCTTAATTGTAATTTATAATTATTTTTTGCGTTATTTCTTTTAGCTTTCTCTGTTAAAATATATGATTTTTACACTTATTCGTAAGTATAACGTAGAACCAGTAAGAAAGATCCGCACAGTTCAAACCTGGCATTAGTACACAAATAACCTCTTTTTTATAGCTACAAAATTGTTACGTGACAGTTCTTCGAAAAAATTTCTTTTAAAATAGTCTTTGCTAAAATATAAGGTTTGACATTAATTCGAAAAGAAAATGTAAAAACAGTAAGCAGAAGTTACCCAGTTAAAATCACGTTACACATGTACATTGCATATGGAAGAAAAGAAAATAACATCTAATAAGGCAAGTCCTTCATGTGTGGCAGACATCATTCGTTGAAACTATATTTCGCAGTCTTAAACAGCTTCTACCAACATCCAGAAAAACACATTTTTATTAGCCCCGAAATATTCCAGAGTATTATAGTAATACCAGAAGAGTTCCGGACAGAAATGTACTCACTGCAACACTTATAATTATAATGTTACGTGCGGCTTCTTCCCCTCCGGGCCCTTCCCCTTTTCCCCTTGGGCGGGCGCAGCGTAATCCACCCTTAATGACGTAAACTACTTGGGAGAAATTGCTCGAATTTTCTGGTCATCACCTACCTCGGCGCGACTCGGGATGCGAAGAACAGTCTGAACTAGGTCATCCCAGCTATATAAGCTGCGGCGTGCCTTTGTGTCTGGGAGTCCAGAATGATCATTAGTGCCGGGTGTGTGCAATCATCGGGACGACGGGAGCCAGCACAACGACCTGCGAGTGCGGTATGCAACCATCGGAACAGCAGAGACTGAGACTGACAAGCTGGACTGTAAGAAAGTGGGACTTGATGCGTGAGTGACAGGCATTTGGAATAATGTCAATGAATGGCAGTGGACATTTTGATTGTAAATATGCAACTATTAAGATAATATAAAGTGGCTGTAGCTAGTATAAAGAGAAATATAAGAACTTTAATTGTAACTGAGACTGGCATAAAAAATGTCAGAAATATCATCCCGAATTCACTACTTAAGGCACTTAATTGCTTAGCATAAGCCTAATATGGCCCTTTACACGTCACAAATTCCACTGGATGGCCTTTTGAACTCATCACGTGTTTTCAGTAATATTCCACGCCCTTAGGCAGGAACTGTACATTCATGGTTACAACACACAACACAATCCTGATGAAAGAACGTAGAACAAGTTTCCGCAGCAAATGCATCAAGTCGTTTTCACTCGAATTCTCTCGCATATTTATATGTTATGAGTTCAATTAAAACAATATTCAAGGATTTTTCAAGGCCCGCCAAAGTTTGAAAAACGCCTCGCTACGATAAATTAAAATTCATTTAGATAATCTTTTTTGCAAACCTCTAATGCAAAATGTTAAGATTTGTTTGCACGATAATTTAAGAATTCCCATTAAATACATTTATTTTTATGCTGTTTGTTTATACAGATAGATGACTTAAGAAATTTTAACTTGCATAGTGTTATGAAGTGATCAGGCATTAGCTGAACGGCATGTCTGATAACGCCTTCAAACATTGAACCAGAGAACTAGCGTGNCCCCCTCAACCTGTAAACGTGGCCGAAAATATTAAACAACGCACCCGATATAGGCCACCGTAACACTGTAGTGGCGTGCAGTAATAAAACTTAATATAATTAATTGGCATCTTGGTATTCGATTTAAGCTCCCCCGATCAATAGTCACGTAAATAGTTATTGTATAATACTTATGTTCAATAAACCCCATCTTACTGTTGCGCTCTACCTAATCACGACTCATTATTTAGCTACGCCCATAGCCCCTTTCAGGTATGAATTGACTTAAAAGCTAATTAGTAACAATAGTGGAGGCTTGGTTCCCCCCTACCCTCTCGCTGCCTTGCATCAGCTTCTCTGCCATCCACCCCCATTTCAATAAATTTCCCACCCACCCAAGCTAATTACCGTTGTAATAATAACACAATTTCAGCCACGTCTACTTTTAACATTAAATCTTTTAAGCTTTTAGGTAGCAGTATATATATATAATAATATCACAATATCTACTTTTAAAATGTACTAGGTTTAAATAATAATTTACCTTTTACAGCGGAACATCTAAAATTACAAAGAAATTATTTGAAACTTAAATAACTAATGGGGAATAAAATTTAAAGAATTTAAGTGTGAACCACANAAAATTACAAAGAAATTATTTGAAACTTAAATAACTAATGGGGAATAAAATTTAAAGAATTTAAGTGTGAACCACAAGTCCCTAGTTGTGTGTGTGTGTGTGTGTGTGTGTGTGTGTGTGTGTGTGTGTGTGCGCGCGCGCGCGCGTGTGTAAACAATTTACCTTAGCAATACCATTCTAGTAATTTAAATAAAGATATAGATCATTTGTGTGTGCTGGATGTAGTTATTTTTAATGGAACTATTACTGTGATAGTAATTCATAATCACGTGACAATTTCCATTAAATTNTCATTTGTGTGTGCTGGATGTAGTTATTTTTAATGGAACTATTACTGTGATAGTAATTCATAATCACGTGACAATTTCCATTAAATTAACTTTCAGCTCAAGCTAATTTGATAAATTCCATACAAGACATAATAAAAATGTAGTAATATATTACTGTGCACGGAAGAAGGTACAGGATTTCATTATGCTCTTCCATCAGTCAACGTATATTTAAGAAAAATGCATATAAACAAGGTATGTCAGTTAACTACTAGATTTTGGTATTCTGACGTAAAGCCCGTATTGCGTTATTATTAGTTGCCATACGGAAGGACGGAAAGTCGCAGCTACGTGTCAAGCGACACGACCCAGTTGCAAGGTGCCGCATCAGCACTTCCCCGCGGCTCGAGCCAACACCCTCTGAACTCCAGGCCTGCTCTCAAAACAGAGGGTGGCGTGTGACGTCAGCGAGGCTGGTCCTAGCCACTCCCTGCCAGAGTCAAGATGCTTCCACGTGTTTCCTCCCTCTTCTCTGGCACGTCGCTGTGTTGCGAAAATGCGAGCCATGCAAACGCTTGCCCTTTCCCACTTTAAACGTTATTTGTATTGTTCTAGTTTCGAAGTTCCTCATACTCCCAATATTCTCACACGCTTCCCACAATCCATTGCCGTACGGACACGGGGCAGAATGAATTCCGTTGGGTTCACGCAGTTCTGTGATCCGAGGGCTTTCCCAATTATCGTGGCTTTCGGACGTGCGAGAGACACGCCGTGCCAGTCATACCGTGTTGTTTGATGCGCAGACTGCTAAACCTGACGTGAGAAGGAATAATTGTGTGCAGTGCCAAGGGTGCTTAACGAAATGGGAATAGTGCCCGAGACACACTCACGTCGACTGTGACTGTCTGCTCACGGTTTACCCACATCCACCCAATTGTCAGGAGTACTTAACAGCCATCAGCTACCGTTTACCGCAGCTCGCGAGCCAGACGTAACCAGAGTTCTACACACCACCTACACTGCACCCTGCAGGTAACAGTAACACGTACACAACCACCTTTACTTTANCAGAGGGTGGCGTGTGACGTCAGCGAGGCTGCTCCTAGCCACTCCCTGCCATTCCGCATCCTGCCAGAGTCAAGATGCTTGCCCGTATTGCCTCCCTCTTCTCTGGCACGCCACTGTGTTGCGAAAAGGCGCGCCACGCAAATGTTTCCCCTTGCCCACTTGTATTGTTCTAGTTTTAAAGTTCCTCATACTCCCAATATTCTCACACGCTTCCCACAATCCATTGCCGTACGGACACGGGGCAGAATGAATTCCGTTGGGTTCACGCAGTTCTGTGATCCGAGGATTTTCCCAATTATCGTGGCTTTCGGACGTGCGAGAGACACGCCGTGCCAGTCATACCGTATTTTTTGATGCGCAGACTGCTAAACCTGACGTGAGAAGGAAAAATTGTGTGCAGTGCCAAGGGTATTTAACGAAATGGGAATAGTGCCAGAGACATACTCACTTCGACTGTGACTGTCTGCTCACGGTTTACCCACATCCACCCAATTGTCAGGAGTACTTACAGCAATCAGCTACCGTTTACCGCAGCTCGCGAGCCAGACGTAACAGTATTTACAGGTAACCAGAGTTCTACACACCACCTACACTGCACCCTGCAGGTAACAGTAACACGTACACAACCACCTTTACTTTACTCAAAAGTTCCAACATAACACTAATCATCGATTAAATGAAAATTTAATATAAATCACAGGAGGCCTCTAGTAGGTATCAATCTTGAGAAAAAAATTATAATTTTTCAAATACTATCAACTTAATTACTTTTACTAATGGAATACTATATTATATACTTTCATAACATAAAAACGTCTCACATATAATATAACATTGAAGAATAACCATAGCAAAAAAAAATGTCATTAAAAAGTAAATTTTGACATTAGTAGTAGTGAAGATTTTAATTTGGTTTGAAAAATGCAATACATACTCTTTGGTAGATATCATTCTCTTATTATTACTGATACATTTCATAGTAAAAAGAGTTAAGATTTCTGTAAAAATTTGATTTTGTTGTTTTAAAATACTACTAGTATATTTTACAATACATGTCATAACATTGTTAGTATAAGTACACCCTTCTCCCCCCTCCCTCTTAAATATTGAAACGTAGTAGAAAAGCAGCTGCAACATTTCTTTTCTTTTTGAAAATTATGAAATTTTCAATTATTAATTAAATAACATTCTAGGTTTTGATACCAGATATACCATGGATACCACGGTGGTATCCTAACAGCGTTACGTCACGTACAATTTTAGTATGTAACACTCTCCTATCACATCAATATTTTTTGTCAGTGTTCTAACATGTATTTATTTTCCAGAAAGTGTATTTTCTGTACAATTATTGCACAGTTATTGTCTGTAATTATTGTAACGGGGATAGCAGTTAATTTTAACAATTCAAATTCTTTACAGTTTAAATTATTCTTTTTTACTATAATTACCAATGTTTTGCATCGTATTGCTGTCTCACTCTTTACAGAAATTAATGTATCGAAATATCCACGCCACGTACTGCTTAGGGACTCACAACCTCAAGAAATGCTGACGCGTTCAGTCCCGCCCGGAGTGGTCTGCCGCGCTTTCGCGTGGAAGACACTTTGCACACGCCAGCGGAAATGCAAGTTCAAGGCCCGCGTTGCCTCGGTAAACATACAGCACAGCGTTTGTACGGCCCACCTCGCCCGAGGACTGCACGAAAGCAGTTTGCAGTTCCTTATACCCAACTTATCAGTCTACTATAATTCCTTTAAAAAAATTTCCTACCGTAGCGAAGAGGACTTCACCGCAATCCATATTCCTACTGCCAGACGATGAATCACGCAAATTAAAAAATTAACTTCCACTACCCTCACAGATTCTAGGGCGAGGTGAGGGCATCTCGCTAGTGAACATCGGGGGGAGATGTTATGAAATGATCAGGCCTTAGCTGAACGGCCTGCCTGATCACACCTTCAAACATTGAACCAGGGCACGAGCGTGATTGCAATAACACCTTGCGAAAGACAGTTGCAGAAACCCCCTCCACCGGACAGTAAACGGGGCTGAAAATATTAAACAACGCGCCCGATATAGGCCTACGTAACACTGGGAGCGAGGTGTTTTGTCATCGTGGCAGCGGACCAAGAAGACGTGGAGATGGGTGACTCCGGCCGTCGTTAATCGCCTCCTAGAATCACCCTCCAGCAACATAAACAATGTAATGTGGGGACTTTCCAATTAGATTGTAATAGTAGTCGCGTGCGATAATAAAACTTAATATAATTGATTAGCAACTTGGTATTCCATTTAAGCTCCCCCAATCAATAGTTACGTAAATAGTTGTTGTATAATCCTTATGTTCAATAAACCCTATCTTACTATTGTGCTCTACCTAATCATGACTCATTATTTCGCTACGCCCATAGCCCCATTCACGTATGAATTGACTTAAAATCTATTTCGTAACCATTGTTTTTCAGTTCTAACTTGATAGTTCGTTACAATAGGGAAACAGCTCCCTGTGGTACAAAATAAGTATTTTACGATTACGAACCGAAAGGTCCCTGGTTGGAGGCCTGCGTCTGACTGTATGTTGCGCTATCTTTAAATATAGGCAACATCGATGGACATTTTAAGTTTAGGCAGACCTTAATTGGCCCTCAGAACAGAAGCGTTGGCCACCCCTGCTTTAATCCCTTGGGAAACTGGATGCGTGTTGGTGAAGTCAAGTTTCAAACAGCCTCGTTAGCGCGCACTAGGCATTAGGCAGGGGAAGTTTGTTTACGCCACAGTATAAACGTTTATTTTACCTGCAGCCGCGTCAGGGTTTCAGGTCAACTAACACCACACCAGCTGTAGTTAGATAACTCTCCTTGACTAAACTGCAAAAACAACAGTGGTAAAGTACGTCGTTTCCAAGCGAAATATGGTCCTGGCGCTAAAGCAAAACACCGCAAAATGGTGAGCAGAACTTCGGCAAAAAAAAACGTTTTAGTTTAAAAACTGCCAAATATTTTTGCGTCACGTCCACTTACGAAAAGCACCTGAGAAACTCTTCATGTCCGAAGACTAGTTTACGATATCTATTTCCGTATATTGTGTGTATTTTTTGGAAGGTGAAATGCCTAGCATTGACTTTTTCACAAGCATTTTACGCATGCAAACTACGGCACAGAACTTAAATGAAAACCATAAGGACGTGCTGCACATGTTTATCTTTAATACTGCGCCATAAAATAATCCCCACCACTGAAAGACTTATAGAGGCCAGCTGCCGAGGGAAACGCTGCACGCCTGCTCAACACCTTGAGCGTAGAGGCGATAATGCATGTGATGTGCGTGCCTGGATCATCCTAAAATTAAGGGAAACAAAATACCTCCGGGTAGGCAAAATCCCTAAGGATGTTCTTTTTTTTCTACGTTGAAAAATAACATTCCGTTTTGTTTTTTTTTTTTTTGCAGTGCCAAACAAAGGCATAGGAACGCTGAAAAGGTAATTGCTTTGAAACCCTTCTACTTTGTTGGCCTGCGATAAGGGTTTTAATCTTGGCTGTTTTTACTTTATCGTAAAACTTAAAATTATGGGTGAAACACATAATGGGATTCCATTAGATTTCTTTACTGTATTCTGGTAATCTATGCAATATTTTTAACTGTAGCCAAACGTGATGACAATGTACAGTTTTGAACCATGTATAAAAAATATATACAAATTTTAATTTTTTTTTCTATTTCCTTTTACTAATGTTTGTAAATTACCATGCCACTTTTTTTTTTTTTTTTTTTTTTTTTTTTTTTTTTTTTTTTTGCAGTTTCACCAATCCACTAATTGAAACCGTATCACAAAAATATAAAGTGGTCAAAAGTATTTTTAAAAAAATCGTACCTGAACTTCTTTACAACATCTATCTACCTGTGGCTATTTTCCGCGTTTAAGGCAGAGAAGTAAAGGAGCGATAAAGGCGACACTGCCACGCACATCAAGTGCGCCATCGCCACTACCCGCAAGGCTTTGAACTGGTGCGCAGTTTTATTGTACTGCGTTCAACTACGGGAATTTAGGCGATGGCCCTATAATTTTACTGGTGGAAAGTCTGCAGCAACATTCAATGCAGGGTCCTTGGGTATTTCTGTATATATTAGACACGTATATTTTGACGTACACCGTTTTGAAAAGGCCTTTTTCAGCTATGTTGGAGAGCTCCGAAATTGTATTTTTAATGTGCTTGATGTCTTTACAGTCATCGAATCCATAGTATGGTAAGAAAAAAGGGTAGTTCGAACACACTGCAAGCAGTTCAAGCACCAGGTCGGCGGGCTCCTTAAGGTGGCTGCGGTCAGCGCCATTTTGTATTTATCTATTTCCTTTTGTAAAAAATTATTAAATTATTAAGGTTAAATATTAAAATTGGATCTTTTATATCGCATGCACCACTACATTACAGAATTTCTGAAACCATAATTGACTGACTTCAGCCAGTATTTCTCGTGTCAGNATATCGCATGCACCACTACATTACAGAATTTCTGAAACCATAATTGACTGACTTCAGCCAGTATTTCTCGTGTCAGATTAAAAAAAAAAAATACTGAGCTGATTACGATAATGATTACAGATGGGGCAAAAAACAACACGGGCAAAATGTTATGGACTTCAAAATTAGTGTCAAAATAAGCCCTGTGCCCTATCAGACCACGTTTTTAAATTTTCAGTAATAAAAATAAGTTATGGCAAAATACTGTTACACACGTGGACTCCCACATATCTGGTCATGCGTGGTCCCGGCGCTTGAGGAGGGGGGAGGGTGACTCACATCGGCCCTCTCCTCCCCTCAGGCAGATCCGCTCACCTCTACGTGACCCGGCGGCTGGGGAAATGATTGGCAGTCGACGTGGCTGGCGTCACAGCCCCTCCTCCCCCCTGCCGGAGGAGTCGACGACTTGGGATGATCAGCAAGAATTTTCTGGTTATCATTTTCCTCGGTGCAACCCCGTATTAAGAAATTTCTAGGCGAAGGCCGACGACAATATAAATACCCCTTCAGCCGGTGAATGGACAGTCTGTGTTGTAGCCATATGACTGAAGTGCGGTAAAGTGGGGAAGTCTAGTGCAACAAGGGTCATCAGCGGGGAGGACAGACGACGGCCGGGGGTGCGANGAAGTGCGGTAAAGTGGGGAAGTCTAGTGCAACAAGGGTCATCAGCGGGGAGGACAGACGACGGCCGGGGGTGCGAGACAACGGCAGACGAGTGTTTGTGCGGTGTGTGCGGATGAGAGGGCATGGTACCCGACGAATATAGGGCTACGGTGAGTGGGGGCACTCGAAGCACTCTAGAACATTCTAGACTGGTGGGATGTGAATTGATCTAAAGCGGGATCGTATGAGTGTGTGATGATACGGACTGTCAAACATGGACATATAATTAGTAAAATTTCAATAGGTGTTGATACACTGTTTATTGGGCCTGATTTTAGTTGTTTGACTGTATTAATTTCTGCGACGTGATGAACGATTATGTAAATATTGTGAAATATGAAGTCGAAAGCATTTCATTGCAGTGTTTGTAAATAAATTAGTATATTATTATTATTATTATTATTAACTTTCATTTAATTAAGACCTCCACCCATTTAAAGAACCTGGCTAAAACCACTGAAGTTGAGAAATCGTAACAATATAAATAAACCCAAGATGGCGGGACTGCACCGCCCTGAAGGTCACAGAGACTGGCTCAAGCCATTACCATTCCGGACTCCTTATTAAGGCTCGTTCTCCCCCACCATGCTTTATCTTCCATTTATGTTTCATACGTTTATTTTCGATAAAATAACAGAATATTTCTTTTTATTGCGCATTTACACTACACAAATGCCTTCATGTGAAGTCGCCAAATACTACCCATGCTTTATGTGGTAATTGTGAAACGGCAAGAATCTATTGGTAATTTTAAAATATAGCTGCACTAATTACGTCATAATTAATTGAAAGTTCAGAAAGTGCGTTTGTTGTACAGCGCAATGTATATTGCCAGATAGACAGTTGTATTTTCAAAATAACAGTCCCTAAATAACTGAAATAAGGCGCAAACCAGTAATTCAACACGCTGTATGACGCCGAGCCTTAAGGGGTCCGCCTACCTGCCTCGTTTTTCTACTTTTTTGGCCGAGAAGCACGGGAGCTATAAGGGTTAGTTACGGTGGCACGTGCTACAAGAGCTACGCGCAGTTCTCTGAACTGGCGTGCAGTGTTCTCGTAGTGCTGCGTGTACCTACGGCACTTTCAGCGGTGACGTTTAATTGTTTCGTCAAAAACCAGGATTTCGAACCCTCTGCAACGCAGTTCAAGCGCCAGGCACACGGAACCTTTAAGGTGGCCGCCTGGGTAGGCCGCCGAACGGTGTGCAGAGCTCTGACGGAAAACGATTTATTGAAAAACCGTCCAACGTGCCGAGTGAGGTGTGCTTACGAATAGCATTTAAGAAACGGTATGCGTCTGTATAAATTTTTCAGTTCCTCCATTTCTCTCTAAAGCACGTTTTTGTGACAGTGAAAATGGTTCAAACGGGTGTTTTGACAGTCATTTTTAGGTATGAACATTCCGGAAAAAAAAATTAAAAAGGAATAGTGGCATGCACCAAACCTTTATTGTTATTATTACGTCATAAAATTGTAGGGCCTCCGTTGAAAGTCTCGTAGAGGCACGTTATCGACGGCAAGACTGCACGCCAGTTCAGCGCTTTGCGCGTAGAGGCGATGATAAGAGTTGATGTGCATGTCTCGGTCGCCCGTAGCATTCCCACGCTTCTAGACCTCAAGACGTGCAAAATTTCAACCAGGCGGCCACCTTAAGGTCGGAGACTGCTTCAGGCCATCAACATTCGGGACTCGTCGTCAGTTGAGCTTATCGCAGGGAGGCGGAGGACTGGGAAAACTCGACAAGGCGTGGTGTAGGAAACCTACGTCGGCGGAAGTGGTTCGGGCGGGGCACTAGCAGCCGAGAGCAACCCTGACTCTATACGTCCTTCCGAGAACCCGCAGTCAAGCGCCGGCGCCAATACAACGTCGGCGCGCGAGAAAGTTGATTCCGGCGTGGAAACCACTTCGTGCGGGCCTTCCTTCGGCGACACGCACGCCGGGCGTGCCAGGTCGTCTTAACTCGAATATGGAAAACGAATCCTTACCGAAGATACCCGAAGTCGATTTTCTACGGTCTTGCAAAACTTCGGTATTAAAAAAAAATATTGCATATTTAAATTAAGTATAAACTATGTTCACATAGCATAAATGTACAATAAACAACCACATAGTTTCTCTCCTTATATAAACATGTTTGCGTATTTCAAATTTGATTACATTAGCACAGTCTTCTTTGTACAAGCGGCCTTCACGTCTGTTCATTCGTGCGGGTCACGTGTATTCCCATGAATGTACGCATAAAATTGGTTGTAAAGTAGTAATAATAATAATGGCGTATGGGGAGTGCACCCAGGGCAAGGCAACACCCTCCGAAGTGACGGTCATCCCCGGACATGACAGAAATGATACCCTAGAATGGAGCGGCGCTGGAATGCAAGGGCGGGGGGAACGGGAGTACCCCGAGAAAACCCATCGGCAAGCGGCATCGTCCAGCACGNCCGAGAAAACCCACCGGCAAGCGGCATCGTCCAGCACGATTCCCACATGCAAAAATTCGGGAGTGAACCCGCCGGGGATCGAACCCGGATCGCCGTGGTGGGAGGCGAGCGCCCTGGCCACTGCACCACCGCTGCCCCTTGGAAAGTAGTGTTTCGCCGTAATGCTTACAGTTGCCGTTTTCAGCCATTTTTGGAGTACTCTGAAATGGTGTTTCTAATGTGCGTAAAATTTTGAAAAAAAAAAAAAAAAACACTCAAAAGCCCTCCTATGAAGTATGTGTTATTTTCGTAGACCAGCACATTGGACGCAATTTTCACAGTTTNTTCTACGGTCTTGCAAAACTTCGGTATTAAAAAAAAATATTGCATATTTAAATTAAGTTCCTTCGGCGACACGCACGCCGGACGTGCCAGGTCATCTTAACTCGAATATGGAATACGAATCCTACCGAAGATACCCGAAGTCGATGTTCTACGGTCTTGCAAAACTTCGGTATTAAAAAAATATATTGCATATTTAAATTAAGTATAAACTATGTTCACATAGCATAAATTTACAATAAACAACCACATAGTTTCTCTCCTTATATAAACATGTTTGCGTATTTCAAATTTGATTACATTAGCACAGTCTTCTTTGTACAAGCGGCCTTCACGTCTGTTCATTCGTGCGTGTCACGTGTATTCCCATTAAAGGAACGCATAAAATTGGTTGTAAAGTAGTGTTTCGCCATCATGCTTACAGTTGCAGTTTTCAGCCATTTTGGAGTACTCTGAAATAATGTTTCTAATGTGCGTAAAATTTTCAAAACACTCAAAAGCCCTCCTATGAAGTATGTGTTATTTTCGTAGACCAGCACATTGGACGCAATTTTCACAGTTTNAAAACACTCAAAAGCCCTCCTATGAAGTATGTGTTATTTTCGTAGACCAGCACATTGGACGCAATTTTCACAGTTTCGAGGGAAAACGTGTCTTCCAAGCACACTGCAACGCAGTTCAAACACCCTGTAGGCGGGCCCCATTAAGGCCAGAGAGTGAGTGAAGATATTTGGGCGGCTCTTAACATCGAGGTTTTGAGAGCCGATGAGGGTGAAGTGAAGCGCGTATGGAACAGCACCGNGATATTTGGGCGGCTCTTAACATCGAGGTTTTGAGAGCCGATGAGGGTGAAGTGAAGCGCGTATGGAACAGCACCAGAATGAAAGGGCGGGGAAAACGGGAGATCCCGAGAAAAACCGCCGACCAGCGGTTACATCCGGCACGATTCCCACAAGNAAGGGCGGGGAAAACGGGAGATCCCGAGAAAAACCGCCGACCAGCGGTTACATCCGGCACGATTCCCACAAGCGAAAATCCGTGAACGACCCCGCCGGGAATCAGGTGGGAGGCGAGTGGTCTAACCACTACACCACCGCAATCCCTTAAGGCCAAAGAGTACTTAGAACACAGAGGTGGAACAGCCGATTTTACAGCGAATTCCAGCCGCACACGCCAGCAAAATAACGGAATGCCGTTTGCCAATCAGCGCCTGGATACTTAATTGGCAGCCGGAAGCCCAGCCAATAGGGAACCTTTCGCTGCGTGCAGTAGCCAATCCGACACAAGGCCCGTTCCCAAGAGCCTCGCCAGGCCAATCGTAGAACGTATACGCCCACATCAAAGGAGCCGCTACGCTTCGTCTCCGTGCACTTGTCTACTATATGTTAAAGCTGCCCAGCAGCCAACAATTTTTTTCTAGGTTATGAGGATATACTATAGTGTCGTAACATAATATCGATTGTAAATTAACAAAAAATACAAATTCGTGTTTTTTAGGGTAAATATGATAATTCTAACTTTATTCGAACAAATTTCAAAAAGTTATTTCAACACACAAAAAGTTTGGTTTCAGCTGAAGTGATTATTTTATTCAAGTCAACGGGAATGGCATGTTGCAATTGCTTTGAAATCCGACAATTAGTTAAATTTTATCTCGAAAATGAAAAATGAAATGCGGACGAACGTATAACAAATTCCAAGAAATATTTTTCTCTACATTCTAATAAAATTAACAATTATTTTGAGCTGTAGCCTAACGTAGTAATTTTGTACCAATTTGAGATTAGTATGGAATAAATTATAAATTTTAAATTCCTGTAACTCGTTTCATATTTTTTTTCTAATAGTAATTTTCTTCCACTGTCATACTTTTCTCAGACTATTATTCCATATCACTCCGAAAAAGATGTCATGAAAAAAAATATTTAAAATAATTTTAACCTCTTCAATGCTTTTATTTGGGACACGAAAACCGAGGAAGTTTAAAAGCAATACTGCCAACCACTACACTGTAATGGCGCAATCACAGAGAATATAAGTAGACAGAGACAGAATAGCGTGGTGACGGTCCCTTTAATGTGGGCGTGCCCATTCGCTGACTGGCTGCGCGAGGCGCAGGGAACGGACTCTGTGTACGACAGCCTACTGAAGGCTGCGAAAGGTTCCCTATTGGCTGGGTTACCGGCCGACGAGTAACCTACCACGCGCTGAATGGCGAATGGCGTTCCAACAAATGTTGCTGGTCAGTAACGCCTTTTTGCTGGCAAGTGCGACTAGGGTTCGCCGTATAAGCTACTGTTTCACCTCTGTATTCTCAAGAATTCGATGGCGCCATCTTCAACTACTGCGGCTAGTGAAATGTGGAGAGATTTGGGCGGCTCTTTACATCGAGGTCTTGAGAGCCGATGGGCGTGAAATTAGGTGAATATAGAACAGCGCCGACTACTCGCCTCAAGTAGTCTGACCACTACACCACCGCTGCCCAGCTACTTAAACGCTACACTACTTTTTGCTTCATTCGGTGCTAGAGCAACACTTCAGTTCCATTCTCAGCTTTCAGCCACGTTGATGTCTCGGAATTCACAGTGATTTCGGCGGAGACGCATTAGCCATCTCTTCAATATGGTAACTGCCATCTAATGCTAACACATCAGCTGGTAAAGTCATTTGGGGTAAATTGTGCGAGTCAGTGCAAATGAAATCAAAAGAAAGCCCAAAAAAAATTTTATATTGCACCGTTCTTTAAACCTAAAAATGGTAATCGTGTATACCAAGTATGCGTAAAGGTGGAGCGGAAAGTGGTTGTAAAGTCTTCATTTAAAATTAAATTTTTTTGGCACAAATGACTAACATAATTGCTATTCCATAGCCTACATGGCGAATACCGATGCCCGCCGAGAAGATGGTGAATTCTGAGATGCGGCCATAGACTAAACGGCACTATACTTCAAATGAGTTACCAAAGGTTCTATGAGAACAGTGGGTCTTATCCCGACACACAATAACCGGTTCGTACGAGCATTATCTGTGCTGTAAAGAGGGTGATAGAACGTTCATTACTTCGCAATGAAATCCTGCGTCTATCACAGCGAGATTTGACTTTAATATAAAAGGAAATTTAACGAGTGCAATTTCAGGCACATTTCCGCATCTTGCACCGCGGCTTCATGTCAGTCGAATTTAAAAGTCCAAGCATTTCATGAAATATTGATATCACCGTCGACTCATTTTATAAAATAGATATTAAAGATATATGAATGTATACGTATAACATGAGCGATACCTCTGCTTTTCCTTCTTATTAGATGCGAAGACTGCGGAAATTGCGTGAACAACAAATCCAAGTTCTAAAAGAACCTAGCATATTTATGTGTTGACACATTCGTAGTCGTATCATGCACATTGTACAGCTTCACTCGCATATCGAATTAGTCTCAACACCATCTACAAATGGCTTCAATGTAAAAACATTTTTGGTAATATTCTTAATGTGTAACGGAAGTTTACTTTCCAACAAATTCACTACATATTCATTATGCTAGGACAGTTATGCTGAGCGCAGTCATCATGCAATTGTCGTAAATTCAGTATCCATTTACAGTTTTCATAACTGAGCTACCCTGAAATAATGAGGAAAAAATCTTAACTACTTTTTGCGAAGTCCGCCTAGTTTAAGGGTAGTTAATGGCCCATTAACTATACCTGGCATAAAAAATTTTCATTTTATTAATATCTAAATGTTTTCGAAGAATATTGTTGCCGCCGGTAACACGAAATAAATGCACCTACGCGGGACTCTAAAGCTGATGTTTCATATATGATGGACAGTTAATAATTTTTAATTCCATAGGTTAAAAATATTCACATAAAATTGTAATCGCACCTACGCATTTGCAGCAATGTTTTCTAGTACACATGAACATGTTTTGCCAACCAGTTTACAAATTTTTTGTTTCTTAAAACTTAGAGAGAGAGAAAAAAGCATCTGTGCAGATCTGAGCTGAGCGGGCGCACCTGCTTAACCGGTTGAACTCAGCAATTTTTTTAATGCNGCACCTACGCGGGACTCTAAAGCTGATGTTTCATATATGATGGACAGTTAATAATTTTTAATTCCATAGGTTAAACATATTCACATAAAATTGTAATCGCAACTACGCATTTGCAGCAATTTTTTCTAGTACACATGAACATGTTTTGCCAACCAGTTTACAAATTTTTTGTTTCTTAAAACTTAGAGAGAGAAAAAAAAAGCATCTGTGCAGATCTGAGCTGAGCGGGCGCACCTGCTTAACCGGTTGAACTCAGCAATTTTTTTAATGCNAAAAAAGCATCTGTGCAGATCTGAGCTGAGCGGGCGCACCTGCTTAACCGGTTGAACTCAGCAATTTTTTTAATGCCTGTATAATTTCTTATTTCTGCTCACTGAGCAGCATTCCATAGTCGCATTAAACAACGTTGTAGGCCTAGTGGGCGTAATGACTAACATGCTCACGTGGCTCAGGTCACAAAGTGAAAACATTACGTAAGTAAAAAAGTGTTAGTTGTACTATGAAAACGAAAGGAAACCGATTTCGGCAGCAACTAATTTAAAAACTTCTCATTTCTATTAAAGCACGTTAAGACATGGGACTATTTCTCTTGATTCGCTGTNGCAGCAACTAATTTAAAAACTTCTCATTTCTATTAAAGCACGTTAAGACATGGGACTATTTCTCTTGATTCGCTGTCACAGTTTAAGTCACAGTACACATACGAAATTTACGGCCACGGATATTTGTTTACGCGTTGGGTCTAAAAGTGTTAAATTAACCGTGAATGTATTAAGCCATTTGCGTTCAGCAATGGATCGACAGCAGCGACGTAACTCGGGGATCTGAGAAATCCGCAGTCCCCTCCCTCCGCCTTTTTAAACTAAGGTGTTATATATAACTTATAACTATAGATGATGNGCAGCAACTAATTTAAAAACTTCTCATTTCTATTAAAGCACGTTAAGACATGGGACTATTTCTCTTGATTCGCTGCCACAGTTTAAGTCACAGTACACATACGAAATTTACGGCCACGGATATTTGTTTACGGGTTGGGTCTAAAAGTGTTAAATTAATCGTGAATGTATTAAGCCATTTGCGTTCAGCAATGGATCGACAGCAGCGACGTAACTCGGGGGTCTGAGAAATCCGCAGTCCCCTCCCTCCGCCTTTTTAAACTAAGGTGTTATATATAACTTATAACTATAGATGATGNTCTGAGAAATCCGCAGTCCCCTCCCTCCGCCTTTTTAAACTAAGGTGTTATATATAACTTATAACTATAGATGATGGTTTATAGCAGGCTAAGTTGACTGTTTCGTTAGGATTCAACGTACTGTACACATGTCCGACAATTTTCTTTTCTTATTGGTTGCCATGCATGTATGAAGCTACTACCTCATTTCACTGGGCCAAAGTGGATTTTTGTGATACTACAAGTTCGTGATTGATATGCAAACTACTTATACGAGTCAAAACCTTGTTCATCCAAATATAAAAGAATAAAATAGCTAGAGTGTTATCAAAGTTATGTTGGCTCAAATTTTTTTCGCTATTTTCCATTGTCTCTACTTATAACAGCATTTTACTTTCAGACTATAATTAAAACGACATGCATTTTCACACCCACTGATATCTGTGTCAACATTAATACCATACATAACCCCGTTCCCTATTAGGAAGGAGAAAAAGGGGAGGGGGGCTTGTAAACGGGAACGTTCTGGCCAAATCACTGCAGTAGTGTCAATATTCACACCCAAGATGACCCCGGAACCCATCCCATTTTTTTCTACAGAAAAAGTCATTCTGGATATTGTCCTGCTCAATAGGGCGCCAAGTGCCAGCTAGCACAGACGTGACCATGCCAACATTTTCCCGGATGAGCGAGAGAGAGAAAGAGAATTCGGCAAAGAAATTAGAGGAGTACAAGATCACGTGCACATTCTAATTCGTGTCGGTGACAGCCACGCCCAAAAATAATGAAGCTGCAAAGTAATACTTCACTGGGAATTAATAAGGAAATTTGTATTGCAATGTCCCTACAGACCTCGCGGGGAAAAAAAGGCAAAATTAAAAGTATATTAAATAAAAAAACTAACATACGTGATCTGTTTGATATTACTGTATTGATTTAAGAGAAATTTAACAATGAAAACCTAGGCATAATATATTGCTACTAGGAAAACCCATTGTGTGCGTTTTTCTTCGCATATTTCAGTGTCTTTAATTTTAAAATATTTATGAGGAATAATATGGCAGGTGGGCTCAATTCTATGCCGCCTTACTTTCCTAGAGTAAATTGAACGCGGAAAGTAATTTAATTTTATACACAGGATAATCAGAACCTTGTCCTTGATCTAAATGGAGTGGAGTGGGCGGCTCTTAACATCGAGGTCTTTGGAGCTTATGAGGGTGAAGTGATGAGTATGGAGCAACACCGGAATGCAAGAGCGGGCGAAACGGGATATCTCTGAGAAAACTCGCCGAGCAGCGGCATCGTTGCCACGATTCCTACATGCAAAAATCCTGGAGCGTCCCCACCGGGAACAGAACCCGGTTCGCCTACGTGGGAGGCGAGCAGCGTAACCACTACACCACATCTACCCTCTCTTAATCTAAATGAGCGAGAGACTGGAAGGTTCGTTTCCGATGAGGTGCGCTGGCATTCGTGTGGAATAACGATGTGAAATGGCTTGCGACACGCGCCACCCGCCTCTCCCACCAGTTCGAGCGGTCAGGATCGAACCCACGGCTTCCCGAATGCGAACTCCAGACACGAGAGTGCATATGGCAGACGGCCGGTCACCCCCGAGTCAAGACCCCGGGCACCGCGAGGGAGACAGAAATCGCGAGCGGCAGTAGTCCGCAGACGCCCCGCATTGCGACATGGTCGCACGTTTTGCCGCACCAGCGTGCAACAGCGACCTAACAAGCAGAACGTGGCGCGGCGTGGCGTCGGTGCGCAAACGCAGAAGCTGTCGTTCGTCGTTTCTGCCAGCACGCACACTGCAGATGAAGCAGCCCTGTTTTCGTCTTTCGCTCATACACACGAGTTGCCACGAGAAATGTCGAAAACACGTGATCGAAGACTTCACGCCGATGTTCGTTAACTTCTGGTTTCCCTATAGGCCAGTGCTTCTATGGAAAATAAAATTATTTTGAGTATAGTCTATTCACGGTTTCTTCACACTTTTTGAATCAAACCTTTCAAAAATCACCCCATGCATGATGTGTAAAGTTGTTTACGAAATATGTAAACATTACAAGCGTTTAATGCTTCCGTTAACATAAAAGTCAGTGGGCTAAACCAAGTTCATTAAAGGATTAAGGTTTTAATTAAATAAAATAGTTAATTAAAATGTTTTAATTTTATTTACAAAAACTACAAACAAAATTATCTCGACTCAACGTCTCACGATAAATTGATATCACTTGCTGTTTACAATTAATGACTTCAGTCGATACAAATTACAATTACCTCAAATAAATTAACGAAACTAAATAATTAAAAAACAGTCCCAACAGACAGTGTATCAAAACCTATTCTGTAATTTTACAAATTATATGTCCATATTTGACAGTTCCAATATTTACAATAAAGTCCGTATCGCAAGTTATTCAGTCCCACCTCAGTTTTGTCCAGGTCCCATGTTCTAGAGTTCTCCGAGCGTCCTCACGCACAGTAGCCTCCACTCGTCGGATATCACGCCCTCTCGTCCATTCACACCACGAACACCTTTTTCGCCGTCGTCTCGCAATCTCCCGTCGTCGCCCGCACTTGGTTTCGAACTCCGCACTCGGCCAGATGGCCTCCCCCCAAAGACTTCCGGCCGTTAAACCACTGCAATATTTATAGGGTCGTAGGCCATCGCTCAGAAATTTCTCTAAATGCCGCGTTGCGCCGGAGGTCCTAATTTCTAGAATATTCTTGCGCGTCCTCTACACTTGTCGGCTTCTCNAGCGAACGTGTCTGCCTGTGAGGAGGGGAGGCTCGAGATGCCCCGCCCTCCCCAAAGAGCTGGACCACACACAACGGGAACTCGCGGCCGGTGCGAGCTGCGGCGCGTAAAAGTATATTATTTTCGGTTATATTTAACTTTTCCGTATATTTTATTTATAAATTGTAATATGTTTTATTTATAATCAATACGAATAAAAACAGTGATCAAATAGGCGTGTTGGTAATGGCTACTAGGAAATAGTCTTTAAGTAAAATATTATTGAAATGAGTGCGCACGAATGCGGTGCGTCGCCTCTTTAGTGTAAATTTCTATAATTGGTTACGCTTTGTTTGCGTGAGTCGGAGGAAAAGCCTGAAAGTAGAACTTTAGCAGAGCTTCAGAAAAGTTGGCAGTAACCATGAATGGACTATAACATGAATATAACATACCTCTACTACAACTCGTTAATAGAGTACACTGAGAAATTTAAAAGCACATATGTATGTAACAATTGCGCCAACTACAACTTAAAACCATGTACTTTCGATAGTTATTTTGATAAAAAGCTACTTCAATTTTGGACACAAGTGTGTGACATGGCATACAGTGAAAACGAGCCCGCTGCACAGTAATTCGTGTCCCATCACTGAGCCACTGTTTTCCCTTGAACTACCAAAACCTAAGGTTAGCACACCGTTTACGTAAGTAACTCATGTGTTTTCAAATGCCAATACACTGCCTCTGACTAAGTTTAAATTCTACACGAAATGTTAAAATTGGACAAATGTGGGTATAATTTTAAAATAAAAGCACTAGTTTGCAGAAAAAAATGTAAATACAACGTCCTCGTCACTGTTGTTTAGATTCTGACAGTTCTGCAAACAAATATCCAGCCAAAGTTGAGGGCATGCGCACAAGACGAATATCTGTCTACATCGCATTTAGCATACGTACTGACATTGTGCGAATCGATGGGGGATGCTAGAGCGTTCCACCTCTCATACAATTTTTCCCTTGCTCATTTAAGAAAAATCATTTCCCTGCCAGGGTAAGTGCTTTCCCTCCCTGACGAGTAATAATTAGCGCCACCTTTTTTTTGCGAAAAGATTTACGCGAAGGCTAGACTCCAATGTCCTATGGCATACGTGCTGTTTATCTTTGGTTATTGGCCATGCGTCTTTGTCGGGAGACATTTCCTCACCTGCTTGGGTCAATCAGAATTAGGTAACTCCGACATTGAGCGTTCGTGATTCGCGGACAGACACCTGCAATGCTTGACAATTAAAATTAGATACAGGTGTTTTTCGCGAAAATATTTGTGGCCATGCTAGGCTTCAATATCCTACGTACACAACTACAATTTCCGTTGGTTATTGGCCGCGTGTCTACGTGAGAAGACGTGTTTTTATTTGACTGGCACCAATCGTAATAAAGTGCTCCGATACTGAACGTCAATGATTCGCGGACACACACACTTGAGGGACATTTAAAATCATCCAACCACGAAAGTGGATCTCAGCTCTAGTGTTTTGGATTACAAGTAGTCCTGAAATATTTTCGCGAACAGCAGGTGGCCCTAGTAATAATGTATAATGAGACTAATCTTTCCCACGAGCAAATAGCCAACATGCAAATTTCGCAAATATAGTTGGAAATGATACAAACATATTCGTATATGCGTATGAAAATTAAAATGCTCCATTTGTTGCATAAAAATCTGTTTTGACAAAGTTATTTGAGTATTGAAACAGTAACTTTCGTAGGCTGCTGTCACGTGAATGCGGAACGCTCTCTCATTGGTTTGACGTCACTAGTCATACGCCGGCGGCCGGCCCCGGCACGTTGCAAACACGCAGCCCCAAAATGGAAGGCAACTTTGTGAAAGAGCAGTCGGACAATCTGCCACAAGTACATGCCGATATGGTACTGGATTACTTAAATTCCCATTGTTTTGTGGAACCTGGAATAAGAGGTGTAAAATTACAAAGGTAAGGACGTGTCTCATATCGCACAGTCGTGATCTTCAGAGCGACAGTAAGTCTACATGCATGTTAAAACTTATTTGTTTGTACGTTTTATTGAGGCACGTACTATTATTATCTGTGTTTGTGTTTACAATTGCTAAGATTCAAAGTTGGAAATTAAAAAATATGGAATAGGTATTACATTCACAACAATAACAAAATTGCAATGAAGGCGACTAAAGTGAGCGTACTGTGTTGTCGCGCGCCATGCTTGATGTCTGTGATAAATTTAACTATATTATTTAGAAAGAAAACGTAATTTTGAGAAAGAAGGTTACAAATATTTCCGGATTCTAAACCACGTTTCAGTATTCATAAAACACTATTTTCTCTGTAGAAATGTCAAATAACTAGCAGTATGGTCACAGTAGGCCTAAAGCTATCACGCTACTGTCTACCCGACACCGCTCACTTCTCGAACAGCTGCAGGCTGGTGGCTGGCAGAATGCCGCATTGCCGGCCTGCAAACCTGTATTTCCGCGTTCCACCTAGTTTTTAATCGCTATATTGAGGCCTCAAATATAGTGTTTAGAAACTAAACAATTATTTAAAAAATAACTTGCTTATCTTTTTGTTTTTTATGTTTTGTGTACGTAACATATATGTTATTATTCTGACGTCACGATAGCTCTGTGTACACATACTAATTAAAAAGTAAGAACTGTACACATAAGCTGAAAATATAGATATGGTAGTTTGAGAAACGCTTAATACCTGGGATGAGATTAAATACAGCGAAGAAAATCTGTAATAAAAGCTTAATAATTTGTTTTATTACTCAGAAGTTTTTTCTTTCTGTTAATTTAAGCAAAAATGCTATAAAAGTAACACAGCTTACTTACGTAGAACGCGTACGCCTATTTAGTGTCAATTTTGTGGACCTAGTCTCGTAATTTTTTGTAACGTCCATCTCTGTAACTTAGAAAAAAGGGGAAGAGCAAATATGAAAGTAAGCTCATCCTTGTTAACATTTCTAAAAACACGCATTTTAATGTTTTGAAAGTAAAAATTAAGTTGCTATTTAACTTAAATTGTTAGGCTTATGAAAGCTAACAAGAGACAAACCAAAACAACTGAAATATATTAGAAATTGCTATGTTTGAAAAATACTGTATAATATAAACCCAACTTTCTGCAAGAGGGACTCTTGAGCCCCACCCAAATAATTTAATGTCTAATTTTCATGGCTTAACATCGTGAGATGTTATTATTTAGGCATACAATGTGAATATAGCCTTAATATGATAGCATTGCTCTTGAAACGAATGTTAGAAGTAATATTAAATCAATAAAAAATATATAGGTATACCAAATTTTGTATGTTAGGCCTAACTTGGAATATATAAGCTTACAAAAAGTAAAATTTACATTGTGTCGCTAAATTTTTTGTAAACATGCCTTTACTATTATGAAATACGTTTTAACATATTATTTTATGCTCACGTCTACATCACATACGAATTGCTAAACGCGTTGTGGTGCGTATTAAACAATACCATAGTACCGTAATGAAGGTTAGGTCAGATGTAAATAGTAGACATTAAGAAGTTTAGTGTTAAAACTGCCTACATAGGGGAAACAAACACCTTAAATATAATTACGTACGTCAAAATGGTCTTCGCAAACAAAAATAACTGATTTTAGAGAAAAGTCTTCAATGTCTCGCCTAACTGCGTTAAACCACGTCTTCCTGTTTGTTTCGTTTTTTGTAACTAACAAATATTTTATCAGGTGTTTTGCGAGATGTACTAGTACACTACGGTACAATAAACCATTTCGATGATTTCGGTATACTTGACTGTTTATTTTCTCTTTCAATTACTTCAAACAATTTATATTTAAGCAAATACGCATCACCGCTGAAGTAAACAAACGCGGCGGCCGAGGTTGTATCTAACTTGTGACGTCACGGAGTGAGCAGGCGCGACAGACGCGTTTTGGCGGGCGTTTCAAACGTAAATCTTTCATTCAATCGTAACTTTTTCAAAGCTAGTTTTTAAATCGTGATATTCTGTAAATACATTTTTAACACATAAATGAATGAAAACCAAGTGCCAGCAAAAAATGTGCATGTTGCCTATTATAACAGCGAAGCTTGATGCCTACTTCAGATGGAAAGTACTGATTGGAAAACACGAGGTAACAGACGACTAACAGATACTGACTGTCAAAACCCAGGTTTTCGGTGCAGTGCAAAATTTCGTGTCTTCCTTGGTGTCTCCCTTCCACGCCAGGCACATATTGGAGACATTTAATACTGAAGGTTCTTTATAACCTACAAACTAGTACACATTTCCGACATAAGATATCAGCCACTTTGCTGGAAAACGCTCATCTTGAAGTCTCGAGTTCACTTATTAAAAAAACCTCCCCCCCCCCCCC
>NQII01001360.1:380615-393857 GCA_002778355.1 Clitarchus hookeri
TTTTTTGCTTAACTACTTACAGTAACACTAGCAGTGAATTACGGAAATTATATGTTAAAACGTCTTAGAAAAGGGTGATGTTTAAATACTCTTAGTTGTAACTTATTTCTTTCGTTTTAAAAGTACTAAAGTAGCGCTCTTTTTTTTTTTTTTTTTTTTTACGACTTATGATTTGTACATGGATAACAGTCATTTAGGTCAATTTCTAAAACAATGTCACATCGTATGATTTATACATGGCTAATCATTTATAGGATATTCACTTTCTAAGGCCCGCCCAACAGGCATTATATATTATTGCAGTCTTAGACGTTAACTTTTGAGAGTGGTGAAATGTATGCACTGTGTTTATTAGTCACATGGCAACGTTAATATCAAAAAATGGCGGAAAGATAGAAATTAGCTGAAAGGGAAAAATTTAGCAGGGTCTTAAAAAGTGCTTACGTTACCATGAATAGCCTATAGGTCCATGGAAATAATAATTTTGATAGGTATTTGGCTGAAGGGTATGCAACGAGTAGCTCTATCAAAAGTGTTCGGTCAGCATAATTATACAGTCAGCGGCAGGAATTTATTTTTCAAAGGTTGTTTCCAAAAGGGTTCAATTAACCGTGAAACTTCTATACATCAAAAGCTACTCGAAGAGAAGTGAAGCGCAGCCGTCAGCAGATCTAAGGCCCGAGGCTGAAAAAAAACCGAGCTGAGAGCGAACAAAAGAAGAATGAGGGGAAGTGAGGGGAGACCAAAAAAAAAAAAAGATAGAAGAGCCACTCAAGATCGGAAGGGCAGTCGCCGACAGGCGCCACGTAAAATGCGAATGAACGAGCGAGAGCTAGAGAATTTGGACAGCTCTCAACAAATGTCTTCGGCGTCGGAGATATTTAAACAAGGGCGTGTCCCTAGCAAGCCCATCGGCCAACGGCAACGTCCACCACATTTCCCACATGCGAAAATCACGGACGACGCCGCCGGGAATCGAACCCGGTTCGCCGGGGTGGGATGCGATTGGTCTAACCACTGAGGTACCCGCAAAATGCGATCGAAAAAAAAATGGTTCTCTAAACGGACGAATACAGCTAATGACGCCCCATAAAGACGGAATTATTATCGCCCCTCTTTTCTACATGAATGAGAAAGAAAGAAGCTAAGATGACAGGTTTCTCGTTGGGCTTTACCGCGGTATGTGAAAGGACATCTGCGATTGCTGACATACTTGCATTAAACGTAGTATTCTGCTCTTAGAAAATGGGAAAGAAATGCTGTGTGTAATGGGAAAAAAAAACTATAAATGCTAAAAAACGAAGCAGAATAAAATACTTCAAGTGTACTATTTCAAAAATAATTAGAAATCGAAGTTATAGGAAAATTTTAATTATTTTTTTTTATTACATTTTTCTATTCCGAGTTTTGCAGAAACTGCCACCCTGCGACCGCTAGGAGCGCTGCTGTCGTCCATCTTCGTTTAATTCCGCCAGTGACGCTGCGCGATGCTCCCACAAGCTGCTAGGGCGATCGCCTCCCGCCAAGGCGAACCGGGTTCGATTCCCGGCGGAGTCGTTCCCGGATTTTTGCACGTGGGAATCCTGCCGGACGATACCGCCGCTGGTCGGCGGGTTTTCTCGGGATCTCATATTTCCCCGCCCGCCCTCTCATTCCGTCGCTGCTCCATGCTCGCCTCGCCCCTCATCACCTCTAAGAGCCGGCCAAATAAGTAGCGTGTGATGGACGGATGCAAGGTAATCTGGCGTTAGCTCTGTGCTGTACCTTGTTGCTTGCTAGTTTACACTTCATCCACTGAAACGTCCGTCCGTCTGGCGGTCACGTGATCTTCAACCAATCGCAAGGCAACTTTTTTCTATCCATCAATCAGTCAACTATTTCTCAAATTTCAACTTTCGACGGAAGGACGGATGGGCCGCCGCCTTCTGACGACACTCCGTAGACGCGAATACGCACTTTCAAATTAAATACAAGGCGGTGGATGTGTGTTTATTTATCTTTGGCGGTAAATTCAGGAGTTTAAAATGTAAGCAATAATTCAGAATAAATTATTATCGCGTAAAAAAATTATTTTTCCAAAACATTTCTCTCTTAAAAAATTATTTCCAACCAAAATATACCTCCAACTAAAGAAATATCGCGATGTAAAGTTGCCACACTGAAATTTTGCCATGCAGAAGGATTGACGGACGACGGGTTGTTGCGAGTCACTTTCAGCCGACGTACGAAAACACAGACGGATGGATGACTGACTGACGGACGCAACGTACGATTGTGAATCCACCTTTATTCATGCGTCGACCGACTGAAACCGTTAAACTGATAGCTGCGTAAACACGTTTCTTACATGCCCATTCAAACGCGTATGTGTATAAAATAGAAAATACATCAAATAAATTCCGAGTCCGCGAATTTAAGTACGGCACTTCCAATACATTAAGACACGGAAATGCCTTTCCTACCTGCTGCCAACTTTATAGGGAGCATAACACTAGTTTGCGTTTATTTATTTTTTCTTTTGTCAGAAACCGGGAATGTTTTCTGTGGTTGGATTCAAAAGTGTTCAATGCCGAACAACTTACACGAGTGAATGTACTTTTTACTCAAATATGAGATGTAACAAAAAAGAACATGATATCCAACATTCATAACGATAGAATTCATGCCACATTTTCACATCTATGTGTGTATAAAACGTGTACTTTTATTAGTCGCTACAATAAAACGTTTTTGTACGCTGTAGCGAGCTGTGTGATTATACAGGTTGGTCCGCCTGACGTGGACACCCCCAAAATTTCAGAAACTGTTGCGGCCCTTTCCGTTGTCGAGGATTATGCCTATCTTAAGAATTTGGTGACTATAGTCTAATCGGTTAGGAAATAACAGCCAAATATGCTTATAAGTGCACTTGGGGCATACTTGACCCTGCGGTCCTTTTTGTTGTCAAGGGTGATGTATATGTTATGAATTTGGTTACTATATCTTATACGGTTCGAAAATTACAGCCAACTATGCTTATAATAAGCTTAGGGCATACTTGACCCTGCGGCCATTTTCGTTGTCCGGGGTAATGTCTATGATATGAATTTGGTGACTATCTTAAACGGTTCGGAAATTACAGCCAACTATACTTATAAGTGAGCTTAGGGCATACTTGAACCCGCGGTCCTTTTCGCCATTGTAGGAGATACCTATGTTATGAATTTGGTAACTATATCTTAAACGGTTCGGAAATAACAGCCAACTATGCTTATAAGTGCACTTAAGGCATACTTGACCTTGCGGTCCTTTTTTTTTTTTTGTCGGGAGTGATGTCTATGTTATGAATTTGGTAGTTGTATATTAAAAGGCTCGGAAATTACATCCAACTATGCTTATAAGTGGACAGGGCGTACTTGACGCGTGCGTGCGTGCGGTGCGACTCTAGGATAGCGTGCGTGGGCAGGTCTCGCTCCGTGTCGTACAGGTGGAGTGACAGAATATGAGGCTCGTCCCCGCCAGGATGCCAGGTGAAAGGAGACCAGAAGGAATATGAGAAAACCAAAGTGGAATAACAGAGCGTGAGACTCATCACTGCTGGGTGTCAGGTGAAAGGAGACCAGAAGGAATATGAGAAAACCAAGGTGGAATGACAGAGCATGGTGAGAGAAGTTGCATGACGGAGTAATGAATTTGAACATTCTTCAGGCAAGATGGAAGGTGCTAGCGTGGAATGATAGAGCGTGAATGTCAGGGTAACCCCTCCACTCTTGTAAATAGCGGATTTTCCTTAAGCTGTGTTTTATGTTAGCTAAAAACGGGATTTATTACTTTAAATTGCGGATTTATTTATTTTTAACATTTATTACACATTATCGTTGGGGAATTTCAATTTGCCGAGAAAAGTACATTCATATCACTCATTAGTACGTGACACTTGTTTCATTTGGCATGTGCATGCATGTGATTTAAACAAATTTCATCAGTTTTTTTTTTAAACACGCAAGTGATGCACGGCTTCAAGGCCGCGCGGCAGCTGATGTGCGATCAAGGTCAGTTCATATGCACTTGGCTCGGGGTCGACAACACTTCCCCTCTTCCTTTCCCCGCAGTGGCGTCTAGATGTCGGCCTGTTATGACAAGCGCATCGCGAGCCTGCCCGTGCATCCTGGCCGTTTAATTTTCATAAAACGCACAGCTGAATACCACCCTTTTTTTTCATTAATTTTTTTTTTCGAAAAAAAAAGAGTATTAATATTGGCGTATTTTTTTTACGTCCTACCTGGAATTCATTATCGCATTATATTTAAAAACTTTTAACAGTTAAAATTGTGCAATTGAAACTTTTAGAAATTCGAGGTAGCGGGCCGAAATTATTTAATTTTTACACATTTTTTAAAATTAAAATGATATTTTTTGTTACAGTTTTTTGTGAGGGAAGAGGGGAGATCAATACGTCCCCCGATGCACTGGGTAGTGGTAGGACGAAATTATTTTATTTTTACTAAAATAGTTTCTAGACAACATTACTCTAAAAATTAGAAGCATGGAATTATGATCTGCAGCGACTCTCTAAACCAATATAATTATTAAAAGACCAAGTTGACGGGCCGATACTTTTTAATTTTATATAATTTCTAGGGTTAGTTACGGGTCGCTGTAATGGCAGGCCGTGGATTGGGTTCGACGAGGGGAAAGATAAACAAGGCCGCCGGCCGCGCCTGTGACAACAACCAAAATGGCGGACGGCACCAGGGCACCACAGCCAGCAGCCAGCAACCGTTGCCCCAGAAGCCCCCATTTCAAACTACTCTTCGTAAGAAAAGCGTGGTTTACCCAGCAAACAAACCGAAGCACCGGGAACATTAATTCTTTCTTGGTTGTGTAAATATTGTTGATTATCGCATGGTGTTTTCCAGTCTGCGCAAAGTCTGTACTTGCCTTCGTTCTGCCTCCTCTAGCCTATATTAAGTATCTCCCAACCTATGCTTAGTAGCCATTATCTTATCGTCAGTCCTCTCCCCCCTCCAAAAAACTAAAAAAAAAACGGCTCAGCATCTTGCCTACATAAATTACATACGCTACATATCCTGGCTCGTGTCAATTTAAAATTATCATGTTTCTGAATGCAAGAAAGTTTAACAGTGTTTAACTTTTTTTTGTTTTTGTTGTTATTAAATATTTTTAAGGCTCGGCGTCATCCACTATATGGGATTATTTCGCTTCCAGCTAATTTCAGTTTATCTGAAGTAAATTATAAAATAAAAATTCTACTATAGAAACTATTTCCCTTACTCTGCAGTATACATGAAATCTGAACCATAGGCGTAAATTTCTGTCAGAAATAAGAAAATGTATAGGACTTTAAAACGTCAATACGTTCCACTTTTTTTTTACAGCTACCAAATAACACGCAGTAAAATTAAGTACAAGATCGCGCCGTACACAGAACTCGCCAGATATGAAATGTGCAAGACTATCGTAACTCAGAATGTCTTGTACAGATATACGGCAAATGCGAGTAAGATAATTGCGTCTTTTTGCCAAGTTTTCAAAGCATAATTTTAGTAAAGGAAATGTGAAGTATTAAAACAGCGTTACTATATAACAGCATTTCATTCAGTACTTCTAAAACGCATGAATGTGTAAATATGATTTTTAAATGTTTACTTATTACGTATATTTTTACAAAGTGCAACGCCCATTTATATGCTGTACAATCAGTTGAAGTAAACAGGATGTTACGATAAAGTTTTCACTGTCTAGTGAAAGATATTTTTCACCTTCCGGCAGGAATATTGCAAAATCTGAATTTTTTGAGTTACGATAGTCTTGCATCCAGTGAGCGGTATAAAGAAACAGCAGACACAAAGTGCTTCGTGAAGCATGTTATAATCCATTCACGGTTATTTCACACTTTTCTGAAGCCCTGCCAAAGTTCTACTTCCAGGGTATTCCTCCGCCTCCTGCACACAAATCGTAACCAAGTCTAGAAAATTAGACCAAAGAGACAACCCACCGCATTTGTGCGCACGCTGTGTAATAACATTTTGCATAAGAACTATTTATCACTGTGCATTGCCAGCACACCTATTTTCTAACTGCTTTTATTCATATTAAATGAAGTATTATAATTTAAAAATAAAATATAAATAACGTTTAAATTTAACCAAAAATTAGGGACTTTTATATCAATGAAGCATAAAATGCTTGTGAAAATGGGCACATTTAGATAACAACGAAACGCATCAAACATATGGTGATTTTTCAAAGTGAGTGAATATGAGTGAAGATATTCGGGCGGCTCTTAACAGCGAGGTCTTGAGAGCCGATGAGGATGATTTAGGTGAGTATGGAGCAGCGCCGGAATGAAGAAGCGGGGGAAACGGGAGATCCCCGAGAAAACCCGCCGACCGGCGGCATCGTCCGGCACGATTCCCACATGCGGAAATCCGGGAGTGACCCGGCCGGGTGTTGAGCCCGGTTCGCCTTGGTGGGAGGCGAGCAGTCTAACCGCTCAGACACCGCGGCCCCGATTCTTCAAAAGTTTGATTCAGAAAGTGTGGAGAAACCGCGAATAGCTTGGACGGTACAGCAAAATGTCCGCAGGATCTGTGCCCTTTTACCGAGTGATATCGCCACGGAGGGAAGGCGACGTTCGATAACACGAGACTACGAGTGGCACGTCTCCTGCCGGAAGCTGGAGTTGACCTGAGCACGGGTTAACCAGGTTATTCTGGGCCACGATACAGGCGACGCTGCGATTTGCCCCGGAGCTCTCCGGAACTTCCTGGTCGCCCCTGATCATGTCCGACAGGCAGATTAAAGCTGGTTCGCGCATAACTGTTAACTTTCTGTTGTAAGGTGTCATTCCTTAGCCCTGGATTCGCCTCGACAAAAGATTTAGCCTGCAAGTCGGTGACGGCAGGGTTCCTAAAAGAAAAAAGCCGTATGCGACATTTATTTTTCACTTTAATATTTGATCGAGGCTTTCGGGAGATCTGACTTCGATGTCTGTTGCTATGTTGCTCTTTAATAGAAGTCTGAAAATAAAAAGGAATTATTTTGCTATTAACTTCTAATAAATTAAAATAATCTACTGATAAAATGTATAATACGTGACCTATATTGTAATCCACTGGAAGCAGACATATACTCCTGCATCTTTGAAGTCCGATAATAGAGTTAATATGAAATTGAAATTCCTTCGTTTTGTTTTTTCCACCCCAGAAGTCTTGTAGAAGATCTCATTTATCTGATTGAGTAGGCGGCGCAACTTACTCATCGCAATCATATCAAGTTAAGGAACATAGAAACAGTTATTTTACTTAGAATATACATGTAAGGAGAGTGGAAAACTCTTACACTATTCACTGTGTATATTCTTACACAGTCACATGTAGGCCTAAACATCTGCACTTTCATGGGCCTAATGACTGGTATGCGCTTTTCGTGGATAATTAAGCATTTTTTAAAATCAACTTTTGAAAAATGTCACTGCCCCTAGCTGGATATATTTTAACGAGCACGCTGAATGACATGCGTCTAGTAAAGTTGGTAACGACAGAGGAAAAGTAGTTCCATGTCTCAACGTTAGTTAAAAAATTTGGGTAAATATTTGTGAATACAGAAATTATTTATTTTGCTTTCTAATTGTTATTTTTTAAATAATAGGCAATATGTAAAATATTTACTTTTCCAATAATTTCAAAGTTTTGCTTTACGTAAATTTTTCATACGGCAGAATGATACAAAATGAGAAGAACATTAGATCCTAAGCAAGGTTTTCAAAAGTTCACAGTTAATGGCACTGCCTACCGGCTGGCAGCTGCGAAATTTTAATAGGAAATCCCATGTAAAGGAGATTTCCCCTCAGTGCGTTAATTTTAAAAATAGGCGTTTCAAACAAAATGCATTCTTCACGAATTTTTAGTAGAAGATCCCTACGAGAGTATATTTTCAATATAGATAGGCAGTATGTACTTTTTTTGTAAAACACAAATTTAAAAAAAAATCCTTGCGAACAGGCTTTAAATATTGTGGAAACACTTTCGCTGTATGGAACTTCTAAAAAAAATTCACGAAGAATACATTTTGTTTGAAACGTCTATCTTTAAAATTAACGCACTGAGACGAAATGTCCTTAACACGGCAGTGCCCTTAACCACGAACAGCTTACATCAAATTATAACGCGGAATTGATACGGTCTCTATCGCGCGCTCAACAGTGATTGGTAAGTCGTTCGAGTGATCGATTCGTTGCCAGCGAACGACAGCATCGACGCACGTCAGTCACACGAACAAATAACCCGACTGGAATGAAAAGGGAATAGGGGAGGCGCTTTCTGTAAGCGCAATGTCGCTATTCGCGCGCAAGCTGATAGATAACACGTTCCTCTTGGCACGTGACGTCAACTGCAGAAAAACAAGCCAGCCGACTGCGTGGTGACGTTGCGTTTTACTGGCCCGTTGTCTATTCGTCGGCCACGATTTTTCAGCAGCACCAATACAAAAAAAAAGTTAACTTATCCAACTTGCATTACAAAGATTTTAAAAAGCGAATTAAAAAAAAAACGTAAATAAATACAGAATACTGAACATGTATTTACAAACATTATAAACGAGAAATACCTTACACGCTAGCTACAATATTGCCAAATGTCAACAAAAGGCTATTCCCGAGTTTCTTTGAAAGTGCTGATTGTAAGCTATCTCCTTTTCGACATATTTAAACTCTTGAAAAAAATCATTGCCCACAATGGTATGCATTTTTGATATAGTAAATGCTAAATTGAGGAGTTTCGTTGCGAAACTTGAAAGGCTGGTAAAATCAACTAAAAAAGGAAAGCAAGTTCACTGGATGGCTGCTGGGAGCCGGAAAATAATACACGATAGCGACATTACGTCCACAAGTGTACACGAAAATAGGGATGCCTATGAAATATAGATTTTTCGAAAATCGATTAAATCGGCCTGAAATCGATTTTTAGATCGATATAGAAGAGGCCGATTTATTTAGGAATCGTTAAGTTTATTTAAGAATCGTTTTCCGATTAAGCGATTGCGTGTCACTTAATGTTAGGAATTTTCTCGATTTTTAGGCTTATGGAATTCGATTCAAAAACTTAAATATGCAGTAAGACCAAAATTCGCGTTTTTACCCTCTTTCCCGCCAACCACGAAAATTTCCCGGAAAACTGGAAATTTTCCGCCATCTGGCAACACCGCATAGAAAAGATGTTTGTATGTGCGATCGGCCCGAAAGAACGAAAATCTATTTTTTTCCGTCCGATTTTTAATGTTCATCGATATAGTGTGCCTCGATCTAGAACGATCCAACAAATCAATTTATTATATAAAGATCGGCATGCCTACACGAAAAATCAACAACTGATAAACAAAAGACTAGCGAAAAAAACTAGTTCCAGTGGCGACCACAAGACTCGCCACCAACACGATGGCGGGAATTCAATAGTCAAACTCTGGGGAGGTGACACACAAACAGTAAAACAGGAGGACTTAAAAATAATACTGGCACCTAACTGAGAAAAGAATCTCCTTGTATATTAGGGTGAGAATTCGCCTAACATTAACATATTTGTGTCGCTAATGATTGAACAGTATCACTCAGTGGACGCACTGGTACATGTAACCTATTCAGTGACGCGCAACGGGCAAACAAAGTACATTAAGAGCGAACCAACTTGAAAAAGGCACGGCAGAGCTAGGAACAACGCACTAACTCGTGCGCCTATGGCCAGCCTGATACAGTCAATTCGCGGTTTTCTCACACTTATTGAATCAAACCTATGGAAAATCACCCCGCGCATGACGCGTTTGTTGTCTCCTAAATGTTCTATGTTTCACGAGTGTTTTATTCTTAGTGTTCATAAAATTACCTTAATTGTGGTTGAATTAAAAATTTTGTTTATTTTTTTATCTATTTTTAATTATTTATTTGCAAATTATATTAACAGAGAACACTGAGAAAATAGGCGTGTTGCTAATACCCAGTACGAAATAGTTCTTATGTAAAATATATTACACTGAATGCGCACGAATGCGGTGCGTTGTCCCTTGGTTGTAACTTTCTAGACTGCGTTAAGCTTTGTTTGCACAAGGCGGAAGAATATATTCTGGACGTAGAACTTAAGCAGGGTTTCAGAAAAGTGTCAAGTAACCGTGAATGGACTATACTGAAACTTTGTAATGATAATTTATTTCACATTTCTTTGCCGCTCAACAGACAGTGACCAATCATGAAAATGCACATGTTTTCATCGCATTCGGGCAAGTCTGGCAACACGAATGAGAGAAAAGCTGGCGCCAACTGGGGCCGGCTGCCCTACCCGAGGAACGGGCAAGTCATTCTTTCATTTGTTAATTATTTATTTTATTTTCTTAATATCTAATTTATAGTTTTATACTTTCATAATTTATGTTATTGTTTTATTATTTATTTTATTAAATCAATATTTCATTATTGATTAATTCACGGAAAAATGTATTACGAGGTTAATTTTAAAACAGTATGAGATTCTTACAAAGTTCCTTGGTTAAAATTACAAACGGGGAATTTTATATAAACTACAGATAAGGTAGTGTATATTACGCGAACTATTTTATCTTAAAGTATTTTCGACAAAACTTGGATTTTATGAGAAAAAACTACTTTAACTAGTTCTCAAACAGAAAGTGTTATTTCATATTTTCCCTTAAATGTAGAGCTCATTCCTAATTTTGCTTGCCATGTAAGTGAAAAAACGTCTGCAAGGGATTCAGTGTATCAAGGCGCCTGAAAAGATTTTCTGTTTCGTTTTTGTGTTGATGCACGGAAACGAAATTAACGCGTTTTTCAGACCAATATGAAAGGGGTGAGGGGGGGGGAGATGGGAATGTCGCAGCGGTGGAATGAAGGTGGCGGAAGAAACAAGAGTCCCTCGAGAAAACCCCTACACGAACTGCGTCTCGCGGAGCTACATCTAATTATTTGTAAATTGATTAATTAGTTCACACACCCCAGCAGAACGATGTGACCCCATCACTCTGGTTAATCCAATACCGGACCACAGCAAACAGGAAGATTAAGGGTCCCAGCCCCCTTACCTACTAGCTTTCCACCATCCACAAATGAAGTGCATGGTTCTTACCTATATTTTTCCCGTGGCGTTTTCTATTAGCATCACTATTAACGCATGTTATAAGTTGTCAGCTTCTTTCCTGCAGACAGGGCTTTTACAGGGCCTACGCTGGTTTTTCCCCTCTCCCTTATTGGTTATAGGTACACTCAAGTACACTCAGGGAAGTAGACATGGCCCCAATCGTGGTCATGGTCGACCAATCCCTCTCTTCCGATATGCAAGCCTCCTCGCATGACTTTCCTCCCTCATAGACGTATGGGGCCCAGCCCTGAGACACACTTAGGTCCCGTTACTGTCGCGGACCTCCACATTAACACATTATATTTAAGGTGTTGGATACCAAAAAACTAATTATTTTATATTTGTTCCACACATTGTTCAACTTGGTAGTTATGAGGGGGGGGGATGCTACTGAAGCGACCACCGCCACACTCATCTTGTTACAATCCACTGGGTCCTGGACTGAACCAGGGACCCTAGCTGTGGGAGGCTAATTAAAAACCAATGAGCTAACTTCGGGTCCCACTAGCCAAAAATAGCAATTAATAATTAATTGCCGTTATAGATCACCGAGGCTATTCAGGCTCTTAGTCTAATGGTTGAGGACTTTTTGGAGGTTCATATTGTGGAACTGCGCCAGAATTCGCCTCGAACGGAAATGGAAAAATACCAGAGGAAAACTTCCCCACTTGAAATCTAATTTATGCCTCCAAGCGAGGCGGCGCAGTGGTAAACCTTGGAACTCGCGTTCGGGAGGACTGTGGTTCGAATCCCGGTCGGGCAAGCCTCATTTCGGTTTCCCGAAACACTCCAGGAGAATGCTGGGATTGTTTCTTATTGCAGACCGTGGTCGATTTACTCCCTGTTCCTTCTTATCTGAACATCATGCTCCGTCTATAATGACCTCGCTGTCGACGAGACGTTAAGCCCAACCTGCCGTGTAATTATGCTAAAACTGTAGAACCGAGTGATTTTTAATGTTCTGTTAAACAGCGTCCGAGGTACGTTGCTATTCGACGTGCTTGAAGGACACCAAGGGCGACGGAACGACGAACCCAGGAGATGAGGGGACAGCAGAAATCGCTGTAAGCGGGGCGCTGCAGTGATGTAGTGCTCAGACTACTCGCCTCCCACCGAGACACGGTGCGGGTTCGATTCCCGGCGGGGTCCCACCCTGAATTTTCGCTGTGGGAATCGCGTCGGACGATGCCACTAATCGGCGGATTTTCTCGAGGATCTCCCGTTTTCCCCCGCCCTTGCCTTCCGGCACTACTCTACACTCGCCTTGTTCCGCCCTCATCGGCTCTCAAGACCCCGATGTTAAAGAGTCGTCCAAACCTCTCAAATCGCAGTAAGTAGCCTTCTATTTACGGTGTTGATTCTTCTGCAAAACAGTTTTTTTTTTAACCATAGCTACAATGCTGCATTAAAACCATATAGTCGCCCCATACAACTCTGAGGAAACAGAACACACGCGAAGCTTGTTCGTGCTATTTTCCATCGCCGCCGCAATTCTTCCTCACGGCCGGACGTAATATTGAGGTGTTTAAATTGTATTACTAGGGTGGCCCATTAAACTACGTCCATACAGTTGTAATTTTCCCCAACCTCTTTAAGGAAACTGCACAGTCAAGCTCAAAAAATGCAATTTTGAACCATTTTGAAGATTTTTTTCTCATTGAATATACTGTACTTAATATTTAAAAAGTAAGAAAATACGGGCTTATAGTCTTTGGAACAAACCTCTGTAAATTCACCCCACGTATGACGTGTTTGGTTGCGTCCTAAATGTGTAACTTCTCACAACAGTTTTATACTATTGTTGACATAAACGTACCTTATTTTTGATTCAACTAAACTTTCACTTATATTTTATCTATAAAATAAAATATTCCATAGCATTAATAAATATAGAGAGAAAATAGGTGTGTTGGTAATGCCTACCAAGAAATAGTTATTATTCAAAATATTATTATACTGGATGCGCACGAATACGGTGCGTTGGCCCTCTGGTGTAATTTTCTACGCTTTAGTGCTCGAGGCGGAGGAATATCCTGGAAGGAGAACTTCCGCATGGCTTCTGAAAAGTTGGAAGTAACCGTAAATGAAGTGTGGTAGTTAA
>NQII01001360.1:394334-407203 GCA_002778355.1 Clitarchus hookeri
CTCTAGGGGGTGCGAGCCGGCACAACCCCCACCGCGCCACGTCAAACATCAGTCCGCGGGGCTTCACACCTACGCCGACCCTCCCACCCGCTTATCTAGTTAACCCCGTTCATCCGTTACCTAACACACGCGTTCAAGAAACAGTTCTGCTCCATAACAGAAATGTGCTGCACTCACATATCATCATCGTCTATAGTCCATTCGCAGTATCGTCACACTTTTTTGAATCAAACCTTTGAAAAATCACCCAACGTATGAAGTGTTTGGTTTTTTTTCCTAAATGTGTCGTGTACCACATGCGTTTTATACCCGTGCTAACATAAAAGTATCTTATTTTTAATTAAATTGAACTTTTACTTATATTTTATTTATAAATTATATTATATGTAATTTATTAAGCCTATTTATACATATATAAATGTAGAGAGAAAATAGGTGAGATGGCAATGCCTAGTAAGAAATAGTTCTTATGCAAAATATTATTAAACTGAGGGCGGACGAATGCGGTGTGTTGTCCCTTTGGCGTAATCTTCTAGACTTAATTAAATGAGGCGGAGGAATATCCTGGAAGTAAAACTTTAGCAGGGCTTCAAAAAATTTGGACGTAACCGTGAATGGAGCATATAGTCCATTCACGGTTACTTCTCACTTTTCTGAAGCCATGCTTAAGGGTGTCGGATCCCAAAAAATGTATAATTTTATATTTGTACTAAATATTGTTCAACTTGTACGCATTGTATGTGATGACATTTTCCTCGAATAAAAAAGTTTTACACTTTATATATTTTTTAAATAATTTGATGTCAAATACAAAATCCCTCTGTTTTGCTGCAACCGTGATAACAAATATCTACTAACAGGAGTAGTACACATGAAAAAATCTACGAAGTAAATTAATGCCATGGACTACCGCGTGACACACAAATGACCAAATAAAACACACACATATATATATATATATATAATGTTAAATATAAAGAAATTTTTGCATATTTTTAACTCTTTTTTTTAATGTATGAACTGCTATTTGGTGATTACATATACAGCTACTTTCAGGCTATTTATTCGCATTAGGTAAAAAAGCTTAATTAATTATACAAAATTACACCAAAGGGACAACGCACCGAATTTGTGCGCACTCAGTTTAATAATATTTTGCTTGAGAACTATTTCTTACTATGTATTACCAACACAGGCGTATTTTACGTTAAATATTTCCGCTACAGTAAAAGCCTGTATTTACACATTGTTGTTTCATGGAAGTTCCTGTCACACAAAAATATGTTATGATGGCGGCCATCCTCTTAAGGGCGTTCATAGATCGTGCAGAGACCGTCATGAAAATCAATCTATACATACAGCCCATGTTTTATGGTGCTAATACAATCATCCTTTAACGGTATAGGACAAGCTAACAAACACTTAAAATTAAATTTTTCAAATGTACCAAAAAAAATTAACATAAGTAAGAATACAATACCATTAATTTTTTAAAAAAAATACCTCGATATGGCAAATTCTTTTATATAGAAACAGTAAAATCGATTAAGTATTGACTTTAAGTTGCGGTGATAAAAACATAAACCAGTGACCTCTTAGGCGGAGGTTGTATTTCTTTAGTAGAACAGATTAACTTGAATGGACGCAAATGCGTTTCAGAGCATCATCGCAGACGTGAGAGCATCTCACGGCTCTTAGTTCTCAAGGCCGCATGCCTACACGAATCTTGCTCTCGCTCCTTATTTGAACTCAACACTCTAAACTCGGGCACATAACCTCGCCGCGATCTACATATACGTAACGGCAACTGCGTCGAAAGTGAATCGAGCTAATCCCAAAGGAATTCAACAACGGTAAAAAAAAAAAATAGTCACCANAATATTGTTGAAAATGATACGCACACATTTGTATATGCGTATGGAAACAAAAATTCACCGTTTCTTGCATAAAAATCGGTTTTGACAAAGTTATATGAGTATTAAAACAACTTTCGTAGGGTGCTGTCACGTGAATGCTAAAGACTCTCTCATTGGTTTGACGTCACTATACGCCGGCCTCCGGCCCCGGCACGTGGCAAATACGCAGCACTAAAATGGAAGGCAACTTTGTGAAAGAGCAGTCGGACAATCTGCCACAAGTACATGCCGATATGGTACTTGATTACTTCAATTCCCATTGTTTTGTGGAACCTGGAATAAGAGGTGTAAAATTACAAAGGTAGGAACGTGATCTTCAAAGCGGCTGTATGCCTACATCACAAGTTAAAACTTAATTGTTTGTACGTTTTATTGATTTAAGTATTATTATTATCATCTGTGTTTATGTTTGCGACTGCTAAGATTCAAAGTACGAAATTAAAATATGGAATAGGTATTATTACATTCACAAGAATAACACAATTGTAATGACGGCGACTGCAGTGAGCGTACTGTGTTGTCGCGCGCCATGCTTGATGTCTGACAAATTATTTACATTATTTAGAAAATAAACGTAATGTTGTGTTGAGAAAGAAGGTTACAAATATTTCCGGATTCTAAACCACGTTTCAGTATTCATGAAAAACTTTTTTTGGCTTTATAAATGTCAGATAACGAGCAGTGTGGTGACAGTAGGCCTAAAGCTAGCACGCTAGTCACTACTCGACACCGCTCACTTCTCGAGCAGCTGCGGGCTGGTGGCGGGCAGAATGCCACGCTGCCAGCCAGCAAACCTGTATTTCCGCGTTCCACCTCGTTTATAATCACTATATTGAGGCCTCAAATAGAGTGTTTAGAAACTAAACAATTATATTAAAAATAACTTGCTTATCATATTATTTCTTATGTTTTGTATACCTAACATACCTTTTATTATTCTGACGTCACGATAGCCCTGTCTACACTTTCTATTTAAAAAGTAAGAACACTACACATAAGCTGAAAATAAAGATATGTTAGTTTGAGAAACACTTAATACCTGGGATGAGATTGAATACAGCGAAGAAAATCCGTAATAAAAGCTTAAGAATTAGTTTTATTCTCAAAACCTGTTTTCTTTCTGTTTATTTAAGAGAAAGGGTTATAAAATTAACTCAGCTTACTTCCGTAAAACGCGTAGGCTAATTAGTGCCAATTTGTGGGGCTCGTAATTTTTTGTAACGTCCATCTCAGTAACTTAGAAAAAAAAAAGAAGAGCAAATATGAAAGTAAGCTCATCCTTGTTAACATTTCTAAAAACACGCATTTTAATGTTTTGAAAGTAAAAATTAAGTTGCTATTTAACTTAAATTGTTAGGCTTATGAAAGCTAACAAGAGACAAACCAAAACAACTGAAATATATTAGAAATTGCTATGTTTGAAAAATACTGTATAATATAAACCCAACTTTCTGCAAGAGGGACTCTTGAGCCCCACCCAAATAATTTAATGTCTAATTTTCATGGCTTAACATCGTGAGATGTTATTATTTAGGCATACAATGTGAATATAGCCTTAATATGATAGCATAGCTCTTGAAACGAATGTTAGAAGTAATATTAAATCAATAAAAAATATATATAGGTATACCAAATTTTGTATGTTAGGCCTAACTTGGAATATATAAGCTTACAAAAAGTAAAATTTACATTGTGTCGCTAAATTTTTTGTAAACATGCCTTTACTATTATGAAATACGTTTTAACATATTATTTTATGCTCACGTCTACATCACATACGAATTGCTAAACGCGTTGTGGTGCGTATTAAACAATACCATAGTACCGTAATGAAGGTTAGGTCAGATGTAAATAGTAGACATTAAGAAGTTTAGTGTTAAAACTGCCTACATAGGGGAAACAAACACCTTAAATATAATTACGTACGTCAAAATGGTCTTCGCAAACAAAAATAACTGATTTTAGAGAAAAGTCTTCAATGTCTCGCCTAACTGCGTTAAACCACGTCTTCCTGTTTGTTTCGTTTTTTGTAACTAACAAATATTTTATCAGGTGTTTTGCGAGATGTACTAGTACACTACGGTACAATAAACCATTTCGATGATTTTGGTATACTTGACTGTTTATTTTCTCTTTTCAAAACTTCAAACAATTTCTATTTAAGCAAATACGCATCACCGCTGAAGTAAACAAACGCGGCGGCCGAGGTTTTATCTAACTTGTGACGTCACGGAGTGAGCAGGCGCGACAGACGCGTTTAGGCGGGCGTTTCAAACGTAAATCTTTCATTCAATCGTAACTTTTTCAAAGCTAGTTTTTAAATCGTGATATTTTGTAAATACATTTCTAACACATAAATGAATGAAAACCAAGTGCCAGCAAAAAATGTGCATGTTGCCAATTATAAGATTGTAGAAAATTTACATTTTACGAGTTTTTTAATATTTTTGTTCTTAATTTTTATTGTGTGTTATCTGCTTGTTGTAGAAATTCAGTAACACATTTATATTTTACATATACGTTTCTGCCTTTTTTCAAGCAGGAAATAACACACACAGTGAAAATTAGGTACAAAGGTATAAAACAACTAGTAAATTGTAAATTTTCTAGAATCCAAAATTTTCAATAACACCTCTGAAACTGAAATTATGACACGAAAGCGAAGAATTCCTGCATAATGCATTATGCTGAGCCTGTAGGGTGGATATGAAAGTGAAATCAGGAATATAAAGATGTCTGACAGTGAGTATTTCTGGCGTAGGTTGTGACGACCGTTATCCGAATACGTGATTCATTTTCTTTCGTTTTGCTAAGCTTCATAATATTTTTATCGGGTTTCAAAATTAAAGCTGTGGTGGTTCGTTTTATCGTGGCATAACGTTATTAGGCGTACGTTGCCGGTTTTTTTTTTTTTAATCTTAAATTTTGTTTTGCGTCAGCATTAGTAATAGAGGCTTTTTCAGACTGCGTCGACAGTTTTGCTCTAGGAAGTTCGATTGTCTTTATCTGACTGACGGCACAGTAAGCGGGCCACAATGCAAATTGGATGGCACTGCTGGCTCTAAAGGTTGATTAATTTTTACCGATGATGCAATTCTGATTGCTACAGAGAAGCCTTCCAAACTTCAGGTAGACAGTTTTTGGTAGAGAGAGTTTGATTAAATTTTACAAACAGCGCAGTTTGGATGGCGCTGCTGGCAGATGCCGGCTGCCGTGCCCTTATCTTAGAAAGGGGGGGGGGGAAGAAAAAGTATCCAACAGTCAGAGAAGACGCATCGGGCGTGACGAACTTCACCCACGCCTTTAAGTACCTGCAACCGCTAAATCTTTTTTCACTTCAATTCTTTTCGGCTTGAACTTTAAATTCAATCAAATTATTTCCGCCGGTGTGGGAGGTCGGTAGGGTGCCAGGAGAGAACGGACGTCCCTCCTGCCATCATATTTTCTTCTTGCGAGGCAAGTTTTCGAGACGTAAATGAATAATTAAACGACTGTGGCGCTGCTCTCTGTTAAGTTTGCTTGTAAACTGGTTCGTACTCTGCATACCTGACGATTGTATGTGAACTGTTTCAATCTTTCCAATAAATAAAAGTACGGAGTAATACACAAACATTGGTCTTTATTTATATGTATTTACGCCTTTAACGTTTCATGCTACTGTACTACCAACTAAGCTAGCCGAGTGGTAACTTCCAGCCGTCATCACAGACGCTTCATCATTACAAAATTGGCGGCCGAATGCGTCGCGTGGAACGTCACACATATGGCGCCTAACTATGAGACTGCCTCGTTACAATTATGGCAGGCATAAACAACATAGGCAACGTTACAAGGTGAAGCAGGGAAGAAAACTCAACAGCACTACTCGTGTGGGTTACCTGGTAACATTACATGTTTTGACATTAAGGCGAATCACTAGTAAACAATATTAAACGCCTCAAGGTCACATCCGGCTGTAAGGCAGCATTGCGGCAGCGATACAGAAAAATAGTATATAAGTTCTGGGTGTGTTCTGTCCACTTATAACGATTTTTGCTGACTTGGCACTTCTGTCCTGAAAAAAAGATTTTCCTTGTCCTGAAAAAAATATTTTCGTTAAAATATTCCATAGTTTTTTTATAAATAATAATAGACAACTGGTTACAATGAGACCTATATATGACACCTTGAGAGGCCCCTTAAACTACATTTCAAATACAGGTTGTCCTCTACTGTCTACTTTGGTACATAGCGTTTCTAAAAATATAAAAGAAAGTTGTAAGTGTGGAAGTAGAACCATCACTTGCATGTTATACAGGATGTTTCTAAATTAGGCAGACAAGTGTCAGCTACGGGTTAATCAGTAAGTAAGTTAATCCGTAAGAAGAAGACAATATATACACGACTTATGGTCTAAAGTGAATCCTAAGAATGGTACACATCTTTGAAGTCGGGCCTGAAACACTACTTTATCACAAATATTGAAGAAAATTTTTAAGATGGAACATTGAGTGTCTGGTTAATGTATAACGGAGCAAAGATCTGTAAACTCCACATCACGTGTCTGTCGCTGTCATAAAATTATTTCATACAAATAATCACGGTTACTACCCGTATTTTGACTTAATCTCCATGACGCTATAGCATACTTGGGATTTAACATATGGATTATTAACCCGCATGTCACAATTAAATTTACACATTATCTAGACACTCGGCGTTCAATATCCGGTAGTTGAAATAAACTAGTGCTTCAGGTCCAACGTCAAAGATATGTATCAACCTTTAGGATTCACTTCAAACCATGGGTCGTATATATGTTTTCGCCTTCTTTTTTCGTGATGAACCTGCAGCCGAAATTTGTCGGTCTAATTTAGATACATCCTGTATGTAGACACTATGGTTTATCGCGAGAAAAATTTACTACCTCTTACTTAGCATTCAACGCATCGTACACATATCAAGACATTTTTCTTCCGCTATCGGCATTCGTGCATGTATGAAGACACTATCCCATTTCACTGGGCCAATGAATATTCTGATACTGTACAGTAGATGGTTCGTGGTTGGTCTGCAAAGAATTACACGGAGTCAAAAACTGGATCATTATATCATAAAAGGATGAAACAGATAAGAGTGTTTTCGAAGACATGTTGACTCAAAAAATTTTCGCCAATTCCCAGTGTCTCCACTTTTGTGGTACTCTTGTACGAATAAAATAGAAATATTAAGTAAACTCATCGCTATTTTGCACAATGAATCTTTAACGATGATGTGTGTTTAGAGATCGGATTATTGGATGCGCGTACTAATGTGAACTTATGATGGAAAATTGTTAAACTGCCCTGATTTGGGATCTTACAAACACGTTCCTTGGATGATGAAAGCACTAGTAACAGGCATACGTGAATCTATCATTTTTTTCCTCCCTAAAGAGTGACAATATATATTTTCAGCTATAAATATCCACAAGTTGCCTAAATCATAAATCGCCTCTTTTAATGCGAGGTAATGACACTAGCCAAATATTAGCACTCTACTTCCTCAGTGCACGAAAACTAACATTAAACACACTATTGCAAGTTTGGTATGGCGACCTCAGTGGTTCATGCTCCGGTCTTTAGTGTGTGCTGTCTGCGCCACCACTGGCATTTGAACCCTACACTGGACAGTTAAAGCCTGTGTTTCTCATTTTAATTGAAAGCGTCAAGTACTCGCGCATATGATTTGAATGAAGTTTTGTTCTCAGAAAGTAAACAGTCGTTCAATTGCCAAATATTAGGAACAAAGAGAAAGTTGTACGCATGACAGATTAAACGCACACAAACAGCACTGTAAGAAAATGAAATACCTCCATCCCTCACGAACTTGGGTGCGCCCCTCAGGCGTCTTGTCATAACACAAAAGGTATGTAATAATAAGTTATATATACGTGTCGTTTTAGGTCTGTTCAAAGAATATATTTTTGCGACTCATAACCTGACCCGTAATTCATTACTTGAGACCCCCCCCCCCCCCCCCTCAAAGGGGAAAANGTAGCAACGTCATATCTGCTACGAAACAGCGCTCATTAAGACATAGTGGCATATAAAGGACATGTGTTAAATAAAATAAACATTTTCTCTAAGCACCGTAAATAGTATTCGTGTGGTTTCGATCAAGGATCGATAAAAACCAATTCCAAGTGTCACCAACTAAAAACATTACTCTTTTAATAGGAAGTTTAGGAACGGCGTTACTCTTCCTAATTTGCTACCAGTACAACAATACTCCATTCAATATAAACAATATAAAGGAGTTTCGGACGGTAATTTGTTTTCAGGCCATAATTTCAAAAATGCTTAATTAACTGTGAATATACATTTCATTTCTTGCAGTGGTGGCTATGAGTCTGCAAAGTGGCGTAGCTCTTTTATTTAGGTAATAAAAATAAAAACTCCATCCAATTACGACCTGACTACATCAAAATCATGCGACACGCTATATAAAATTCTCACCAGCTCGTTACTGGGTTCCTTTCATAGCAGTTCTTTTTATAACACGTCGAATGCTTGGTATCTTTAATAGTATATTTCTGCTTGTCTTGGGGGCAAAGAAGCAAGAAAAATGGGGAAGGGTACAAGTTCTGAAAGCACAAGACTACCTTTCGATGAAGCCCTCGTCTGCATTCGAGGGGCCGCGGTGGCTGAGCGGTTAGCCTGCTCGCCTCCCAACAAGGCGAACCGGGTCCAATCCCCGAACGGGTCACTCCGGATTTTCGCAAGTGGGAATCGCGCCGGACGATGCCGCTAGTCAACGGGTTTTCTCGGGGATCTCCCGTTTCCCCCCGCCCTTGCATTCCGGCGCTGCTCTCAACTCAAGTCGTCTGCATTCGACATACGTTTAACGCTCGGCGTCACCCACTCTATATAATTCTTTCACTTCCTGCTAATTTCAGTTTTTAAGTACATTTTCAAAAAACATAATTATAAATTTTTTGTTATTTGCCTTAGTGTGCAATACACAGATATAAAATCCGAGCTATGGAAGTAAAATGTTTTCACAAATAGGATAACTTAAACTTTAAAAATACCAATACGTTCCCGAATTTTACGGCTACCAAATAACGCGTAGTAAATATTAAGTGCAAAATATTAAACAAGTCGCAAGATGCAAATTTTCTCTAGCCACAAAATTCACAATAATTACTTCAGAACTGAAATTATGACACGAAAACAAAGCATTTCTGCATTAAGACGTGAAGTCGAGCCTTAGCGGGAGGAGTCGCGTGGTAGTAATGTACTAATCTTCATTTTCTGCTCAATTTTGATACATTTTAAAGCCTCTCAAACAGAATGAAATATTTTTAAAATAATTCAAGGAACTTCATGATTGTTATCCCTAAACGACATGAGGAACAAATGTCTACATAGCAGTTACATAAGATGCAACTTTTTTGTAATAGAGTAGGGGGGAAGTGTATTTATTTCGTGTATAGGCTGTTCGCGGTTAATTGAATACTTTGGGGAAAAAACTCCAACCTTTAAAAAAATGTAACTGCCCCTAATTGTATTTATTCTAACGGGCACACTGAGTGGCATGTGCCCTGTAAAGTTGGTAACTACAGAGAGAAAGTAGTTCCGTGTCTTAACGTTGAATTAAAAGCGTTAGGCAAGTATTTGTGGATACTAAAATTATGATTTATTTTTCTTTCTGTTTTTTTTATGTATATAAGTGTAAGAATTAACAAATTTCAAAATAAGTATTTACGTTTCTAATATTTTCACAGTTTCACTTGTCCGACGCATGAATCAAGTGATGAGGCTCAAGGCAATGTTAATGATACACATGGCGGGAGAATACTTAATGTGCATTCAAGTACATCTTAAGCAGGGCTTTCAAAAGTGCACAGTTTGCCGCGAACCGCCTATACTTGACTATTTAATTCAAGGAGGTGTGTGCACTTTTTGCGATTATCGATTTCAGCCTGGTCGAACACAGTGCGCGCAGCCACAGTCGTTGGCAAGATCGCGCGCTCTCCGCTGAGCAAGCACAATGACACACACACGCACGCACTGACGCACGCACACGCGCACGCACACGCCATGTGTCCTCCCAGCTGGTTTAATTACTTGAAACATTTTTCTCAGCGACTGAGCTCTCTGCAGTAACGCTGCTCGCAGAGTCTGTGTTATTTCCGGTGCAGGGTGATTGTTCTACAGGGTGATTCTAAAATCATGGGACAAACATTGAGGGGTGGTAGAGCTCACTAAAACAAACAATTATTGTATAGGAACATATGGGCGGAAGTGACGCGTTGAGGCACAAACACTAAAACATAACAGATTAACGGAAACATAAAATGTTCATTAGCAGAACACTTAACGAGTGATTCCGTACAGAAAATGTTAAAACAGTTGCTGGAAATGCATCCACCAACAGTCACGCATGCTTGGCGACCTCTACATATGGCGTGATTGGCTGACAATGGTGGTGTGCGAGAAATACCCGGCGTATTTGAATATGTTCGCCAATCACTCCACCGACGCTACCAAGCTTGCATTACTGTCGGTGGTAGCAATTTTGAGCAATTATTATAAAAATTGCTGTAAAAAGGCATTTAGCGGCGACGTTGTAAATAAACAATGTGTTGCATTTAATGTGTTATTTTTGTGTTTGTGCCTGAACGCGTCACTTCCGCCCATACATTCCTATACAATAATGTTTTTGTTTTAGTGAGCTCTACCACCCCTCAATGTTTGTCCCATGATTTTAGAATCATCTTGTAGAAGTACTCCAGAGTACTCGAAAAACACCCGTAAGTCTAATTATGACACACTGCAGTCAGAAACACATACTCAATTACAGAAGTTCCAATTTAATGTGGTGACAAAGTTAACGAACATCATAAGAGAACATTCTTAGCGCTTCTTTCGGCAACAAATTTTACACCACGAAATCGCACAATTACATTATAATAACACGCGATGCTGAAGGAATCAATCCATGTTAAACAGGTGCATCAAAAAATACACAGCTTATTGTTATGGTAAATATCCGAAAAACCTTATTAAAACGGTTCAAACTACTTAAAAAATAATAATAATAAATAAATCCCGTGGACAACCTAACCGCCACACGAACACCGCAGGTGATTCGCACGTCCCTATACACGCAAAGTGAAACCATACAAAGGGCAAAACCCTAAAGAGCCATCCCTAAACAGGCTATCATGGTCGAAACGCAGAAACCAGCGCCATCAGATGCGAGAAACTGAACGAAATTGTTACTACCAATTCTGGCCACTGGGATCCATGTATGTATCTTCCATGCGCCAACATAACATTACTGTTCGATTTATAAATATTGTTTTTTTTTTTTTCAATTGTGACCTATACAAGATTAAAGGGAGAAAAGGGTGGGGTGAGCCAGATTTTCCCAGATTTGTTTCCACCTCTATCGCAGTCCCCAGATACATATCTTTACAATACTTTACTTAGTACATTATCACTGCCCGGTTTCACTCGCCATTCTGCGTTCTTGGATTTCTTGCAAATTTAAGCTTTTAAGATGAAAAAAATCTAGAAAATGTTTTAAGAGTCCTTCAGCTATTTGCCCTTTCTTTCAGTACAGACATAACATCTGAACTATCAGCGTATAATTATGTTCCAATGGCCTTGTATAATGTCCTGTCGGTACCAAAGCAGTGTCGCTGAAGGCTATAACTGCGGCGGCCAAGGTCCTACATTCGTATCTCAGAATTAAGATACGAGTCATAATTTTTAAAGTAACAAAACACGCTAGTTAGAAACCTTTCAAAAATACTACTGCCACTAACTGCTTATATTTTAATGGGCACACTGACTGACCTGCACCTACTAAAGTTGGTAACGACGTATGAAAGAAGTCCCCTGTTTAGAGTTGAATTTAAAAAGTTGGGTAAACATTTGTAAATAATGAAGTCATATATATATATATATATATATATATATATATATATTCCTTTTTAATTTGAGCATATTAGTTTAAGAATTAGCACATGTGTATGCTCACGACTAGCTCCACCTTCGTCGGCTCCTCAACTCAACTCTCTCGCCGTCGAAGAGGACACGACGCCGTCGTGCACAAGGACCCCCCATCAGCCCGAGCTCGTGTGAACAGCCCGGCCGCATTGAATATACAACGTATTTCTAAAACATGGGGGGGCAAACTTCGGCAGTGTATTCCTGACGAAAATATAAGACTAAAATGTAAGTATCACTATTCCCGTCAAGTAATTATAAAAGTAACTAAGCACCCCTGAAAAATCCTCACTCTGTTATGGGGTTTGCCCACCTGGAATGCAACACACGTTCTGTTTTGAATGTTCAATATGGATTATCTCACAAACGGTTCACCTGAGAGTGTTCCTACAAGACGACCTTTTTTTGTTAATTTAGAAGAGCTGGTTCACAGGTTGTCTTCGAAAATTGCTTAGAACGTAGTGCTACAAAGTTAGATGCAAACATAGAATGCCAACAGCCATTACCATAAAGAAGGGGGATGATATTACCGACCGCGTTTTTATAGGCGTAAGACCCCTTCTACACAAAACACCATTCACCGACTTGTTGCTTGATCGCAAGTGGTTCCTGATATGTTCACCTAAACGCATTGTAAAACTCGAATTTTGGGGGTGCATAACTTCCTTGATAATCACTTCAGGGGATAACTTGTGCATACATTTTCGTCATATATTTTCGTAGGGAATTGCCTGCCGAAGTTTGTCTCAAATATTGTAGAACCACGTTGTGTGTGTGTGTGTGTGTGTATACATATAAATTCAATACCGGCCAGCAGTAACGACTTCCGCCGCTGGCATACACTCAACCTCAACCTCTGCCGACGACGGGCCGGCTGCTGCGCTGTCTTTTCCACGTCGGGACACTATTGATCTCCCGTCGACGGTCCACTGCCCCTGCTCACGGCCTTTAAACACGCTATACACTACACGAG
>NQII01001360.1:407261-418892 GCA_002778355.1 Clitarchus hookeri
TAATGAAGTTGTTAAGGGGACTCCCCAGCACACAATATCACACGCCGCGTGGCCACGTCCGAGCGCGGGGAAACATTGCGATGGCGATAGACGCTAGCATAAACAAGCTTCGCGTGAGTACCGTTTCCTCGGGATTTCAAGAAGTAACTCCACGGTTTTAACACACCAATCAGTTCAGAAAAGTTACAGCATCGTCGCGGTAGTTTAAAGCACTGTTTTACAGAAGAATATATATAGTGTGCTACTTACAACGAATTTCGTTTACTTTTACACTTTTCAACTGCCACATTATAGTGTGCCCATAACCAAATTTATGAATTGACAGAACAATATCGACTTTCATTTACGTCTTGAAAACAGACAGGCACTAAAACATTCTTTTTTTTTCAATTACAATAGACATAACTGCTTACAATGAGACCCATATGACCACTAGGGTCCCGCTTAGCTGGCGCATGAAATACGATGCAAAGGTTTGGCCAAAACATCTGATAAAAAAAAGCCAGGATTTTTTTTTGCGTGAATATGTTTAAAACGGATGTTTTCAGAATCAGTTTTAGATGGTGAGTTTTCTGTACAAAAACTTCATAGAGTTGTCTTAGTGTATAGCAGAAAAAAAAATTTTAATTACAACCAACTGTACAAAATGTATTCTTCCAAAAATATTTTTTTCTGCGGCATTTTATAAGTTTCTAGTTTAAAAATAAATCATAAGGTTACAAGAACTGTGTGCAAGGCGGCCACCTGCCCACTATCTGAGCGTTGCCTCGCCTTCCTAGAGCACATTAAAGACTAATTTGTTCGCGGAACACTGTACAACTCTTGCCAAGTTTAACTTGGGTCGAGACAGCCGGGTGCTGTGATATTCTCCTCTGGCCTGGAAGACGGTCCCCCCAACAACCAGCACACTTTTACAAGACTGACCATTATGACGCGTAGTTAAGAGAACTTCGCTTCAGTAAATCAGTTACTGCAGTCATAGAATACGCCGAATCAACCCACGTACAGTTATTTGATCGCATGCTGTTGAACATGAATATGGAACTGGCAGCCGTCGCTTTGAATAAACAGCTTCATTAAGCGGCTAAATTAAAAACAAAACTAACAAATATTAGAGCAGTCGACTACCTACAAAATCTAAAAATGTATTATTACATTAAACCGGCATATTATTTCGAGTTAGTATGTGCTATGCCTCTTTATTTATTCTTCGTCTGTACTGATTTGTTTTTATTTTGCATAACTGTTCTCTAACACTGTTGGGGTTTTCATAACTTTTTTAAATAACTTTCATAGCGTTTTTTTTTTGCAGCAAGCTTATCCAGATATATTAAAGTTTTACCTTAAATCACGAAAGAACAGCCGAGTTGGCTGGCATATTGTACAAGATTAACTATGCACTGTTCATAGTTTATTAATTTTAACATCCAGTCATTTTACTTTTCATGGCCAAAAAATTACTTAATAAATAAACCTAAACATGCCTAATGTACTTACGCGATATACCGCTAGAGGCATTGCCTACAATGCAGGTATACTACGCCAAACTCTACGTCCCGCAGATTCACTATTTTATGGCGCAACCCCACAGTTCATTCGACAGATGTGCTTTTTTAGCACACTCACCCTTCGCCCCCCTCGCACATTTTTTTAGTCGCGCTCTCTCTCTCTCTCTCTCTCTCTCTCTCTCTCACGCGCGCACACACACACACACACACACACTTTTCGAAGTTAACCCCGCTGTATTCTACATGCTGTTCAGTCTAATTGTATATACAAAGAATTATTATTTTCTCTCTAAACACTAGCAAAAGATTCATATCTTAACGGTTTCGTTAGAGTTCTTTATCCAGAGAAATTGGTCGACGAGTTTCAAAATGCTGTTACCCGACGTTTAAAAACTGGTACTTCTGTCATTTTAATGGAGTAAGATATATATTTATATATAATTTTCAAAATAATATGGCCGACATATTACGTTACACGTGATTTTTCATATATGGAGGCACTGTAAAAGCAATTTATGTAAAATATAAATTTAGTCACGGCCGAAAAGTTTGAAGTACACAAAATTGACGTGACTGTAAACCCAAAGATAAAAAAGCAGTTACTGGCAATCGTTAACTAAAAACTTAATAAAGTATCAAAATAAATGTGCAAGAAAACTGCACCTTTTAAACATGTTTACACAATAATCAGACATTCAAACAGGCGGGCCTTTATATGCATTTCACACTGGGTTCTGTGAAAATATGGGAGTGATATATTCATAAAATAGCCGGATAAAACTACACGACTTAGGTTAAATTCAACATTCATGTACTACACACTGGTGGTTCTCATCACGCGAGAAGCAGGAAGTCACATTCCATACAGAAGACGAGGGGGTGTAGTGGTTAGACTACTCGCCTCCCGCTAAGGAGAACTTGGATCGATTCTCGGCGGGGTTGCCCAAGTATTTTCGCATGTGGGAATCGTGTCGGACGATGCCGCTGGTCGGCGGGTTTTCTCGGAGATATCCCGTTTCCCCCACCCTTGTATACCGGTGCTACTCCATAGTCTATTCGCTTCACCCTCACCGGCTCTCAAGACCTCGATGTTAAGAGCTGCCCAAATCTCTTCACCCATTCACCAACTCACTCACATTCCATTCACAGTTAAATTCAAGCTTTGATAGATTTGTATAAAACAGTGTGCTTTCTAAGTAGACCGTATACTTATTTCTTGGATTTTGTACAGTATGTATACAGCTACACACAAAATATTATAAATAACAATTATTAATATTATAATAATTATACATAATAAATCAAACCTAAAAAAGCAAATATTTTAAACACCGTGTCCATGGTTGATATCATCATTAATTTGTGTACTGATTGATATTTCAAATATCATTTATAGAGTAAAGATGTCATAGCACACTGCAATGTACGACTCAGGGATTTGCATGGTATTTTGCAAGTTAAAAATACCATGTGAAGTTTCGTGCAAACCAATAACTTGAACTCGCAACCATATTTCAACACAGCATGTTTCCTGAGTGCCCAACGTTTTGGAATGAAGACTTTTTCGCAGACAGCGACGAAAGGTGGCTTGTCTAATCACGTTTTAATGAAGCGTTGATACTTACTTACGAACACGAAATGACGTAGGTATGCGTCATTATTTTTACTTTCAGTCTGTGGCATGCTGGGGTTACAATTGCTTCGATCAAGTGGGCGTACTCCAGTATTCTGGGGACAAACCTCCTCACAAATGATAACCATGCAGCTGCATCGAGGGCAAATGTAATATTCACAGATATTCATTTGTTAAACTACTACTTTATTTTAACGCATGACGCTTTCTGCCATGCCAAAAGGAAAAGCCCCTTCACGGTCATCAGGTAGACAACCTTCCTTACGTCAGTGTACTCCGGGACAAGCTAATTTGTAACGTAGCGAAATGAGGGCAGCTGGTTTACTACAGTAATTATTGACGAACTTCAACCTCACAGCTCTACCTAGCCACTATTAAAAAATAATTGCTGCTTCTAAAATTATACAATTTAAACGTCTCGGCGTATTCAACTTCAGATTAACTAAACCAAAAATTCACTTCTGCTTTAAAATATACCATTCACAAGCACACTACACACAAAAGAATGCATGTACACACGCAGATATAAAGTCATGAGTAAAATAAGTGTGTTACTGCCGACTTGTGCGCAAGAAATAGCACCGAGAATTGAATAGGTGTCTAGAAGAGAAGGGCGTATAATATAAATGTTCTTTTTTTTTTTTTTTTTTTTTAAACATGTTTCACATATTCAAGTATCACATTAAATTACCAGCTTTACTACTTCTCTACAAAACTTTACTATCCATTATCTATGAAACAATAAAGAAGGACTTGCTCCATATGGTTCAGTGCATGGCTGCTGAGGAACACACAGAATTGTATACTTCGTTGCCTTCTATCAATGCTTAAGAACCTTTGTACCTATTCATGTATCCTAATAGAGGCAAGAAAATCATGTATTTTAGTTTATAGTTATGCAAATAATCATCACAAACTGTTAAATTCATAAAAATTAGTTTTTTAAACGCAATGATTTCATTTGTAACTTTGTGCCTATGCAAGTCATTCGAATAAGGAAATGAAACACCACATACCTTTGTTTAAAACAGAGAATGTGTTCTAATAAAAAAATTTTACTTATTCGCATTGGAAAAAGGGCGTATGTTACATCAGGTGCAATGTTGAATTGTGTTACGATTCCCGCGCTTTCCTAAATTGTAACTTACGCCCTTCTTCTAGACACCTACTCAATTATTAAAAAAGGAGAGACAGTATACACAGAAACTTAAAGAAAAGCCGAGCGTAGTACTATCCTGACGCACCGTTTCACAAATTTAAGTTTACGGCAGGTAGGTTAAGACTTAATGTCTCGACAACGAGGTATTTAAGAGACGGAGCAAGTTGCTCAGAGAAGCACGAACGACGAAGGAATCACTCATGGCATGTGTTAAGGTACCGTTCCAGCATTTGACTAGAGTGATTGCAGAAATCAGGCCGGCCGGACCGGGAATCGAACCCGTGTCCTCCCGAACGCGAGGAGTCCAGTGCTTTACCACTGCGCCGCCACGGTCGGTTTTAAGTTTACGAAGTTAACACGCTAGCGGACCGGAGTATTCCACAGAGCGATGGCAGTGGACATCGGTTCTTTCACGATGTACAACATAGGACACTATAAAATCCCACGCCCGCATGTGACCGCGTCTCTCATCGCCTCTTAATTATCGCCGTGGAATCTATGAGCGCATTATTGTCGATCGACTGACGACTAAGTCCATGAAGTTATAACATGAAGTCGTTGGTTTTCGATAATAAAAAAAACCGCCTGCACTGTGAGACTGAGGCCGTGTTCTAATTCGTATCGAGTTTCGTTTTTTGTAATTTGTATTTATCATTTTGTAATGTTTAGTCGGAACACAATGACATTCAACTGCCTAGCACGTCATGCCGCTAATATTTTGATGTTATCATTATTCCAAAATTATAAGTATACGAAGTGTAAAAAAAAAAACAGTAACTATACCGAAAGTTTTTCGAGGGCCATTTAAAATTAACAAAATGAAACCAATATGATGTGGAATTATTACTTAACAAAAATTTTGTTTTGAGAAAATACCTATTTCAAGAATATTTCAGCAACTTGCTTTGTGAAATAAATATTGTGAGTACAATACACATTTTTTTATTTCAATAACCTCATCAGTATGTGTATTTTGTCGTTTCAAACAGCCAAAATTAATGTGGCGGCGGTTTGTTAATTTGTCAGCTTCGAATTTGACAAAACGCAAAACGTAAATTACAAAAACACGTACTACCTTTTGTAGACAAAAAGGGTCCCGTGACCATTTTTTTAACAAAAAAGTGTCAATTGGAACACGGCCTGAGTATCTGTATACTTTGCGCTACTGTTTTTTTTATTTTTTTTTTTCGTGCAACTTATTTTGGTAGTTGCGTGATCACCTGACTATTTTCTGTCATCATCGTGCCCAAGGAATAATTACGATTTGCTGCATTTTACTATATTATAGAAATTAAATTAGCATAAATTAACTACTTCCAGAGTTATTAGATTAACTGTTGTGCGCATTAGTGAGTAAATAAGACGTGCGACTTACAACTTCGTCAAACACAAAAATATTTACAGAAATTATCCTGATATAGCAGTACACGTATGTGCAAAACATTCTAACTATTTCAGTTCTGTGTAAACCTAAGTAGTGATATGAAATCGTTCAAACTATTTCTTCGAAAAAGGTAATGATAACTTTTAAATATGACGTTAATGTACTATAATTACTAAAAACATATTTTTTAATGTTTCTAAAACTATTCAAGTTATAAAGATCATCTGACCTCTAGAATACATCACAAGTAAAGTTAGTAATATAACCGGTTCTAATTTCATGTTACTGTTGGCGAGTTTTGTGATTACCATGTACAATTTCATTTTAAGCAACAGTCAAAATTACGCAAGTGTTGTACAACTGTATCGCATTTAAATAGAATATCTAATTAATTTAACTTTCTTTAGTGTATTTGAATATTAATTCTAACGCTGATCACTTAGAATAAATACATCCTAAATTACATCAAACATGTTTTGTAAACAGCGCCCTTGAAAAGCCACGCAGTAATTACAAACAGTTCAAAACTGCTGTAATGTGCAGACAAACGTTTCACACCAACTCCTATTGTTTGTACTCTTCAAGCTCTCCCGTTTACACGAGATAGATATATTTTTTTCCAGTCACGAAAACTCTTGATCATTTGCAAGCAATTTTGTGCATACAAATGTCTGAACGTGTTCATATTACTTAATATTGCCAAAACAGTTCATTAATTTGAAACTGCTTTGAGAGAAAACCCGTAACCGTCTGCGGAAACAAAAAGCTCATTTAAATAATGCCTAACAAACGTCTGAATGGTAGTACCAAATGTAAAACTCATTGAGGAAAAACTCGCAAACAACAAAAACTTACTTTCTCTGCCAATCAAATGAAGAGATGGGCATTGTGACAAAGATTACACAAATTCAATACGGTGGCGGTAATTTCTCTCCCTTTAAGTGCCTCCTTTCTAGTATTTTCAATAATCCAAAAATAACTCGGGGTAACAGCTACCCTTGTGAAGATAAATGACGTCGGTGTCCCAGTTTCGCATCGTTTCCCTTCAACACTGCTCGGTTTGTGCTAGCCCCATGAATATTTAAGGACTCTTCAGACAGGCTGTAATCTCCCGACCGCCTATTAACTTCGTCGGCGTATTTCTCCCCAACATAAACACGCTCCCAGCAAAATCCGATCTACACTACCTTGCCCGCTGTTATCTCCCATATGTATAAGGAACAACTAACCACAGCTGTATCGCGATTATAGTATATGCATAGTATCACACACACACTGAATCAAACCTCTGAAAAATTACCTCCTGTGTCCTAAATCAGTCATATAACAGAATCCTTTTCATACTTCCATTAGCATTAAAGTAGTCGCATTTGAATTAAATATTCATTTGCATATTGCCATCAAATTATAATATTTGTGTCACGGTATATATGCATTAAATCACATCAAAATACAAAATGACACCTGCCACTCGAACTTACTTTAGACAAAATTTTGTCCTGGAACAAATATGTAAACATTATATGTAAAAACAAAAGGTACATGTGTTTTAATAGTCATTCGTAAAAAAGTTAAGTCACGACAGCACAATACTGTCATATTATTCCAACATTCCGTTTATTAGTTAATGTTAGGACATTGAAAAGGTTTTGGTACACTACAAACGAAAATATTATGAATAATTAGTGAGGACCGTAGAATTAACTGTAAATAACTCTTACCACAGTAAAAAATAAGTATCGTCATGCTTTTAAGTGTAAGCTATATCATTCTATACGAAAAATATAAAAATAATAAACATAATTATTAGGCCAGAAATATTGATGAGGTATGCCGGTAGCCTTAAATCCTCATTAATGTGGTATTACATTAACAAACTACCAAATAATAATATTACGTTAATTATAAATTTACAAGAAACTTAAAAACACTAGTTAATCTTTTCTTCGTAAGGCTTCCTATTGTGCTGAAGAAAACGATACAAATAATTACTCATTTTTAACTTATACCTAGTGCATTAGTGGATTGTTAACAATGCGTGTTAGAGCACGAATAGTTCTGTACATCCGAATTATGAGCTTATATTGTGTAAATGTCCTTTTATAAAGGTAACATGTCTACGTATGGGTCTAAAGAAACGTATTTTCCTCTGTGACTGAATTTCTTGAATCTGGAATTATTATAAACGATGTTTACATTTGTACTTGAGAAACCTATTAGAAGTGTGCGTATACGTATGGTTTTATTTGATAATCCTATACTGTACTATGTCTTTATTTTACTGGTAATATTTTTATTTAAATTACTTGTTATGTACTTTGCTGTATATATGATAAAGCCGAATGCATTGTAAAATGTTAAGTGGCTGTAAAAAAAACCGAGAGTCCCGACGAGATGGATAGCGTGTTCTGCTACTGGTCACCGACCTCCTTGTAATCTGTCTGTTTCACGATCGAGCGTACTTCTTTTGACAGTTCTGAAGGCAGTCCTGTTTATGGATACAGCGTTGTTTCCCCGCACCACAGATGTTTACACAAACACACTCGGCTGACTTTCAACCCGCCCAGTAAGTCAAAAGAAAAACATTTTGCCATAACTGCACGCCAATTATTTTCAGAAAAGTAAAAAAAAAAAATGAACTCGTTCGTGAGCTGGACTATACAAATAAAACCAAGTATGGGAAGGAAAAAAAAACCACGTGTTCCCATTCTACGTCTCACAATTGCGCACAAAAAGACGACGATGATCCGAACCACCCCGTACCAATCAACTCTGGGCTCACAAAATCTCTAGCCACGTAGGTGTTTGGGTTCAATTTGCTGCCGTTTAGGACTTCTCGGCACTTGTTATCGTGCACGGCCACCAAGGACGTTCGTCCTTAAGAAAAAGGAGAACAAGCTTCTACAGAGAAGTAAATTAATTTTGTATTAAAATTCCCCTTTGTTTAAAATAATGTTTAATTACAAAACATACATTTCACTAGCACAGCTTTATGTTATGTATATTATGGAACGAATTTTTTTATCGTGTTAAATTTAATGCGACATGAAACCTGGTCTAGCAAATTATACAATGTAAAAACCACTAGTTCAGGAGTTACGAAATGCACGGGAGACCTAGAGAATGAGTCCAGAGATTTTACATCAAACGCTGGAGCTTTCGTAACTGGGAATTTGAGGATTAGAAATCGTGGTGGAAAATAATTGAGACCCAGATCTCAACATAGCGCTAATATGGTGAAACACTAAATAGTCTTTATTTACATTTCACGAATGTCTCGTTTTCCATCCTGGATCTCGGGGCACAGGATTACGTGGGCAATAACAGAACAAAGACCTACGCACGAAATCTATTCTTGGAAACTGTTAAAGCAGCTATTGTTTTAATTAATGGTAATGCCAATTCAGCTCCTAGAATATTTCGATAAGTTTGTATACAGAATAATGGGTTGTCTGTGAAACGCCATTCAATGTAGCAAAGGCGAGTGCTGCTGCAAAACAAAGCAACTAGAACAATGAGCGCACATTAAGGGGTGGGAGATGTCACCTCCCTCCCTTTACGCCAGCAGAAGTTTGTTTGGTATTTCTACAGCGTTTAGCGACTGTGATTTTTAATTCACTGCAAGTTTATCCAAGTAGTGCATAACTTCGACAACTAAGTACTATAATCGCTTTGACAAAGTTTAGGGTAAACGATAACAATTTAAATATTTACCAGTAACCTCGTTATTTTAGCATTACTAACTTCACTCGAGCGGGGATTTTTCAAACGGTGATTCTCATAAGGGAAATATGGCGGACACTGTATTGGTGTTTTCTCAAGGTAATCCCGCTTCCTACAGACAATTCCTTCACCGCCACATACACATCTCAACCATCATTCGTTCTAGCGGGGACGATTAGGCTGTCCCTCATGCTGGGAAACCGGCTGTAATCACAAACAGGCTCATCTTACACATGTTGATGCTGTCCGATTTTCACCCATAACTTCACTGATAAGGAAATACGTGAATTTTACAACGCCTCAATACCTCCAATACTCTTGGAAGAAACGCGTAAAAAATAATAACAGATAAACAAACAACACAAGGAATGCCGGATTACATGAGCGCAAGATCTGTTGCCCCCTTTTCAGAATCATGCGTTACCGTCAAAAGGAAACTCCTAGCAAGGAATTCCCACAATGGCTTCCGGCCTGGCGTACACGCAAACCGCACTGGTTTCGACGCCTACACTCGATCTTGGTGGTCGCGGCCAGCGAGAGGTCACGTACAACACCTCCCAGTGGGCAGACACCGCGCGCCGCGACGACCAGCACGCGACTGATCTGCGCGCGCACACGCCGGTCCGCCGACCTCGGGACCCCCACCAAGTCCCTCCTCTTCCCACCCCCTCTTATAACCCGAATGTGCTAACCACGCGTCTTCCACGTTGGCCGCGCCAGCTTCGGACAAACCGCGGATTCACGCGCGGATTGACAATCACGGCCGAATTTTGGCCTATAGGCTATTCACGGTACAGTGAGCACTTTTTGAAGCTCACTCTTTTGGAATAATAGTCAATAAATATTTATTTATTGGAGCCTTATACGTAGATTTTCGAGTCCGGTGAAATATATAAACTGTGTTTATTACTTGCGTGGCAATATTAATTTCAAAAAGTGGTGGAAGGATTAAAATTGTTTGATAGGAAAAAAGTAACTAGGTCATCGAAAGTGCTCACTTTACCATGAATAGCGTATACCTGGAGTTTGTTTCCACGTTTCAGGTCTAGAAGTGGCAGGAGCGATACGGGGTACACTGCCACGCGCATCAAATGTGCAATCGCCGCTAAGCGCAAGGCCTGAAAAGGCGTGTAGTGTTCTCGTCATGCTGCGTGGACCTATAGTGACCCTATCATTTTATTGGTGGAATGTCTGTAGGAAGGTCAAATGCAGGACCCTCGAGTAGTTTCGTATTTCTCGTATTATTTTGGCCCGGTTTTAGCAATTATGGAGAACTCTGAAATGGTGTTTCTAATGTGCATGACGTCTTAACTCAACAGCCATCGTCTGAAGTGTGTGTTATTTTCGTAGATCAGCGCATTGGACGCACGTTTAATAGTTCCGTATAAAAAAAGGCGTAATTCAAACAAACTGCAACAAAGTTCAAGCGTCAGGTAGGCGGGCCCCTTAAAAGGGATGTCCCTGCCACCTAGAATTTATACATTTCTTTACTACAAATTCTGTGTATAGCTGTTTAACGAAATTTTTTGCATGACACAACATAAATAATAGCTTCTCAGGCTCCATCAATCTCATTACTTTGATTAACTTTTGACTAGAGACTCCCGGCAATAAATAAGCACTTTTTCTTGCCGACGTTCACAGAAATGATACTAGCAACGGTAGACAAGCTTTTTAGAACATGTGCAAACAATGTCCTAAGCCTTGTCGATGCCTAAAATAAAATACTAAATCTGTGATGCAGGTTGTGGCGAAAACACCGTAAATCCTACATGGCGGGTACTTAACCCCCTTAATTAATGTTTTACATGTGTGTTGTGAACGGAAGATTGTAGCTCGTAATCTATTCAAACTTTGAAAAACAACTTGATGAACATAACCTCCAGAAATAAATGCACCTTGAAGATTCACAAATGTTATTCGTATATGTGCGCATTAATCGTGAGAGACATAGGGAAAATTTTAATGTATATACAGGATAAGTATAAAAGAATACCCCAACTTTGAAGGTCTATAATATCAAAACCAAACAACCTACTACCTTGGTTGACCAATCAAATGAACCGTGGAACTGTGAAGTTTGTTTACCATATCTTCATAAATGTTCAATGTGACCACCATGAGCGGCCCGAACGACATCTATGCTATAATCAGACTCGGTCCACACTATTGTCAACATGTCCGGTGTTACGGTTTGGATGGCGTCCGTGATTCTCGTTTTGAG
>NQII01001360.1:419085-439820 GCA_002778355.1 Clitarchus hookeri
TAACTGAGGAAACAACCACTCTGTAAGCATGTCCAAATAAGGGATTCCAGAAACAGTGGGCTCGTGGAAAAAGAAAGGGCCGAAAACAGTGTCTTTGGATACAGCGCAAAACACGTTCACTTTGGGGGAAGCGCGCTCGTGTTCGGTGGTTTCGTGTGGAGGCTCCTGACCCCATATCCGCACGTTGTGCCGGTTCACCTTACCATTTGTATGGAACGTCGCTTCATCGCTAAAAACCAGCTTAGACATGAAGGCATCGTCTAACTCGTTCCGGGCAAGACGAACGCGCAGAAATCACGTCCCAGTTATTTGTCCATTTCCGTAAGAGCCTGTACAAGCTGTATAACCTGTATGGTTAGTACAGCAATCGCTTTCGCAACACTGTCCATACCGTCGATTGAGGAATTTGCATTTCCCAGCTAGCTTGTCGAGTTGATTTTCTAGGACAGCGAACGAACGCTTGTTGAATCCGTTGCACATTCTCTTCAGACACACGCGGCCGCCCGGAAATTCTGCCTTTGCAAAGGTACCCTGTGTCACGGAACTGACGAAACCAACGTACGATACTCCACCTATCGGGAGGACATCAGTATTTGCGACGAAATTCACGTTGAACAGTCGTAACCGAATCACATTTAGCAAACTGAATAACACAGAACACCTTCTGTTGCTCCGTCGCCATCGTGATTCGGACTAACACACAACACACGCTCATTGTGTGATGACAGACACTCCCAGTGTCATCTCTCGGCACATAAAGGAAACATCAGACCATCCTCTTCACATTGACGTGTCGAATGCTAGCTCACTTCCCCCTCACCATCACAAACCTATCGTTACGAACGCCATCCAAACCTTAACATCGGACATGCTGACAAGAGCGTGGAACGAGTTTGATTATCGCGTAGATGTCGTTCGGGCCGCTCATGGTGGTCACATTGAACATTTATCAATGCATGGTAAACAAACTTCATGGTGCCACGGTTCATTTTATTGGTCAGTCAGGGTTGTAGGTTGTTTGGTTTTGATATTATAGACCTTCAAAGTTGGGGTATTCTTTTATACTCATCCTGTATAATGTGTATAGTATTGAAGTTTACAACGTGATGATAAACATCAAGCACTACATACAAGCGCTCTGATACTTTTGTTAAACTTAATTTGAAATTTCCAGCAATGCATAATCCCTGTAAATATTGCTGAATTTACAGACGAAATAAATCGCTTCAGTACCTATTTGTGCCTGGATGCTGCGAATTATCGACTACCAAGTTGCTACAAGTTTACTGTCCACTGTACAAACATTACGAAGTGCCGTATACCTACTTTTTCTTAACAACCTACCTTTCTTTTAGATTCTATCTCTTATATGGTTGGTGGTATATCCTAACTTAGGTCTTCCATTTCAGGAGAAAAAAGACAATATATGTGCTAGGTTTAAATCGTCAGCAGACGACATAGCGAACATAAAAACAAACCCTAGGAAAGTATAGATAACGCAACTCGATTGTTAGCACCTGACATAACTATCTTTATCGTGTCGAATGCCCAAGTTTTTGTTGTAAAGACATATCTACGTACGTGAGAGAACGATGAGGATTATGGAGTGGCCTTGGCTAACGTTTATTCTATTCTGGTTGGAAAGCTCAATGTTAATAGTTTGGCAACTAAAAATTTTCGCAGGCATGTGGCATTGGTGTTGCATATGTGCTGGATTTTGTCCGTTTTGTATGCAGACAACTTGATGATTACAAATATCATAAAACATTTGGATTATTTCAATTATCATAAAACATAATTGTGTAAAATCTTGTGACTTGTATGGTTGTTAAAACCTACGTAAAGAATGAACCTTGTTCTTCCCACTAACAGTGGAAAAATACGTCCACATGTTTAATATTCTGTCATAAACCTAATCCAGCCTGAATTTCACAATTATTTTATTTAAATATGACAAAGATATTAAAAAATTACTCGCTACATTTTTAAATTTTTTTTACTAAAATAAGTGTGTTTACGCAAACTCAAATACCAAACACAATTGTATGGTAGTTTATTCAGCTTGCTCCCTATGATGGTCCGGTCCCCTGACCATTTGAAAGTAACTCACGTTAAACCTACAAGACGCGGCTCAAGCCCGGAAGCGAACACAACCATCTTGACAATGGCCACGAAATCCTGCAATCTTCTTAAAATTTGTTGAGCTTTCCCTATGAAACTGCCACCCAGTACACATCTCCCCTATATTCGTTTATCAATTATAGCCCTTCTCACTTACCCGTGAAGCTCGCACAGAATTTCTCTGCTGTCCGACTAACAAGGTGGGCTTTCACGTAGACATAGTCTGCTGGGACTTAACCCTTACGTTTTTTTTCTTCTCATTCCTAGAGCTCGTTCCGCCTTGGTATCTCTCCTGGGCTTCTTGCACTTGCTGGAATCTCTCCTCTGCTGTACTATATTTTTCTCCCAATACCATTCTCCGGGGTGTTTTATTTCCCGCCCATAGGCCAGCTGACATGGGGAAGTCTGGATCATACTGTTTCTTCTTCGCCGCAAGGTAAACAGAATGGAGAGGAAGCAATGATCCCAGTGATGATGGTTTTCTCCGATGCGAACCCTAGTGCCTTTTTTGAGTTCTTGATTTCGGTAAACAGTAGGGTTCGCCAATGGGTTACAACCAGGAGTGATCAGGTCGTTTGCTTTCCATGTAGTACATACCTTGTTCCATGTACGACTCATACATTGGGTCTCATTATACGTCAGTATATTTTCAGAAAATTCCCACTGAGGCAATAGCTCTTGCTCACGGAACTGAAAAACTGTTTTAGCATGGGCAGTTTTGAAAGCCTCGGATTCCACCAACTGACAAATAAATCAGTTACCGCAAGAAGAGAATGAACTGATACCTCTTTGTGAACTCGGCTGTGGTTCAATGATATCGATAGCTATCTCCTTCCAGGAGTATTCTGGTCAGCAGGCTCTTGGTGGGGTGCAGCTTCCAGTCTTTCATTTGTCACTGCACAAGTATGGCACTTCCTTGCATACTTTGCTACTATCGCAGCCATCCCTGGTCAACTGTACCATCGGCCAATTTCTCTCAGCATTTCTTTGCTCCCAAGGTGACTGGCTAGGTCGTGGTCGTGGAAACATCGCGGTATCTCTGGGTGCAATTTGCTGGAAATCCATATATTTCACTGGTTGCTTCCTTCCTTGTGAGTGTGTACCTACATCACCCCATATTAATCCTGTTGAGGCTTATCTGGTTCCTTCATCCAGGTATTTTAAAGTTATGCATCTCTTATTTTGCTTCTACCCGCTTTCTCCTTTACATAGATTCTCTTGTTTCGGGACACGATTTTTGGGAGTGATGGGAGTGATGGCTCTAGATGGCTTGTAGCCTGGTCCCTGAATTTCCCTCCTTTGTTAAGATATGGAGGAGGGGGTCACCAAATGTTATCAATCTCTAACTACTTCAGCTAAAGCATGGGGTCCTGTGGGGTGTCGAAATAACGCTTCAGGGAGTTTCTTCGCTTACAGTACTGTACATCTAAAGAAAACTCTTGCAACAATACAGTCCATCAGGCCAGCTTGATTCTCTTGCCCTTCATGCATTGTAGCCATGTCAATGTTGAGTAGTAACTGGTGTAAAGAATAAATGGCTAGTCTTTCAAATACTGGAGGTGTTTCTTTACAGCCCAGATGACTGCCACAGTCTTGCTTATTTAAATGATAATATATCTCAGCTGGTGTAACGTATCACTTCGCGAGCCTTGTCTCCGCTGGGGCCCTCTTCTTGGAAGAGCACTGCATCCATCCCTATTCCACTATAGTAAGTAGGTAAAACTATATTTTTTTTAAGGTCGTATCGACTCAACAACTGGATAGCCCAAAACATGCCCTTCATCTACTCCAAGAGCTCCTGGTGTTTCAGGGATCAATTAAATTTAGTATCTTTCTTGAATTTGTTGAATGGTAGTGCCATTACTGCTAAGTTCGGTATACATCATCTGTTAGCCAATTACACATGTCGATAAAGTTGTTTCTGCGAGGTAAGTGGCTCTGCCTCCAAACACTACCCATACTGATCCGGGAGTAGCTTTGTTACCCTCTGGCATAATTATGGTTACTAAATACTGAATGCAGTCTACCCAAAGTGGTAATTACACAAGCAGCAAGTTACTTGTGTTGTGCCAATCTTTACTAAGCCCCTTCCAGGTGCGGCCAATGCTCTTCTCATGAATTAAGAGTACACACTATTGTGTCATCTGTGTAGGCAAAACAAAAATGTCAAACGTAGTTCACTAACACCTTAGAGTAAATTAACCACTGAAAGGTATTGGGGTCATTCTTTAGACCAAACAGTGCACCTCTCAGAACTGTAGAGGATCAACATCGGGGGTGACTAATACTGTATACTTCCAGGATTCTAGTTCCATTGGGAATTGCCAATATCTGCGTTGTAGTAGGTTGAGAGTGGAAAATATTTTACAGGTCTGATATCCTTCAGGGTGATGCCTAGGTTTACCACTCGGGAGCAGTAATTATATCTTATTTCACAAAGAGCATGGTAATCCATGTAAAATGACAGACCTCCTCCCCCTTTGCATACAATCGCAATTTTAGAATTATATGCCAAATTTACGATCTCTACCAGGTGATGCCTCTTCACATTTCGGATATATTGTTCTATTACCTGCTGTATCTTCGGGGATTGTCGGTTTTGATTGGCCCACAAAGTACTGTGATTTTTATTTATATCCTGTGTTGGGTCAGTGAGTGAGTGAGGAGATTTGGGCAGCTCTTAAGAGCCGATGAGGGTGAAGCGAGGTGGGTGTGGAGCAGCACCAGAATGAAAGGGGAGGGGAAATTGGACCTCTTTTGTTGTATCCCCACCTGTAACCACCATTCCAGAAACCTAGTATTTTCTCCTGCTGAATGAGCCAGAGTTCCCGAAGGATGACTTTGTTTAGGTCATCCACCACCATTAACTCAATGTGTATTCCTTGGTATCTGCTGCAGCTAACCGAGTCACCACCTTCCCTTGTATTGTGACCATGAGATTGTCATATGCCAGAAATATTTTCTTCTGTGTCCTGGGTCTTTCCTTTATTTTTTCTAAGAAAAAGAAAGCCCTAATGAAGATTGCCAATGTTGCAGAATCTAACACAGCCATGCATTCCTTCCCATCGATAGTAACCATAATACAAAGTGCTTCTCCTTCCTCTGATTCTTTCCTCATAGTCGTTAATCTGTCTGCTTTCTATGGGTGGAAACACTTCACTGCTTCCTTTTTTGTTTTGGTATTAGAAATTGTGTTTCCCGCCCTTCCTTGAGGGGTAGGTCCTGTTGGGTAGGTCTCCCAACCTTTTTCGTCTTGGGTTTCTCCTGTCTGGTTACACATTCCCTTTCCTGGTGCCCCTCTTTCTCACAAATTCAGCCACAGCATTCTTACGGTTGTCATCGATGGTGGGGTGGTTCTCTGAGCCCTGTCTTCCATTCTTGTCAAGAATCTTCTGTCTCTTTCCATGCATATGGCTCACTGGACCAGTCCTTTTGGCTGTTTTTCACCAAGGAGTGGCCTAATAGTCCATCAGTTCAATGATAAAGGATACAACCTCTTCCACTATTCCTAAATGCACCAGATGGAAATATAGCTCAGTTTATTTAATTTATGAAATGTTCACTTTCCTCTCCATCTTCTTTCGATCTGCCATACAGATCCCATGACACTTCCACTGTGCTGATCATACCTCCACATTGGTGTTCCAACTTTCTTGCAGCTTGTTCGAGTTATTTATGAACTACCCATACTTATGCGATCAGTGGCATGCCTCTCCAACTACAATCGTACCACATCCACCCACTACACTGTCAGTACTCCTGCTTCCATCAGGGTGTTCTCACACTAAGCAATAAACCCTTGAAAATCCTATTAGTTCCACCCTGCATTTCTCTACGGACTCTAACCAGGGATACCTCTTTCTGAGTGTTGGTGATGGGGAGATGGCGCTCACTCTGCATTGATGGCAGTGGAATGACTCCCGTCATACTCATTAATTCATCCCACCACCCCATGCACCAAAAATGGAATTTTTAGAGATAGATTTCGTATTAGACCCTTTTAAACAACTTCTAAAATGTACCTTCCCTCCTAATTCCAACATGTTTGGCATTTCCCATTAATATGATTCCTTCTCACCAACCTAGGCATCAAGTGTGGTGTCTTCCTTCACATTCGCAACACATGAGTAGTCCTCTGTCCTTACGAGGCACAGTCCTGCATTGCAAGCCCATCATTGTCCCTCTGCGACTTCTGCTGGTGCCTTATGTGTCCAGTTTCTATCCCTTGTTGTCGAGGTCATTTTCGTTTAAAGTTTCATTCTTTTCTGTAGAAAAATCATTGGCTACCAACAGGTGTTTTTCTGACTCCTGGAAGTCTTCTATTGTACTATTGCAGGATTATAAGTAAAAGCAGTTGATTCAAGGCCTCAGTCTGTGTTCCACTTGTTATGATCACCCTTCTTTTCATGGCATTTCCCTCTCAGCCTATATGAAATTCTTCCCTCCCATTCTATGCATGTTCCCTATACCTGAAAGAGGAATAACACTGGTACCTGGCTTATGGTTATGAAAACCCCAGAGAATATGTAAGATATCCAGCCAAGGATAACCCTTCAGCTCATCTACACTCCAGTTAATTGTTTCTGGGGCAACTTCGATTAATTTAGCCCTCCATGGAGTCAGTTCTGTAAGTGTTGAAAACTATAGAGGGCCAACTCCTCCTGTTTCATTCCCATTGGAAAATTAGCTTGTGCCCTTTATCAAATTGCCTTTATTGACTGTGGACCAGCAAGCATCTCACCTCCTGGGAACAAGGAAAAACAGAAAACAGATCCCAGACCTCACTAGCCAATAAGTTGTGAACCAGTGGAGTATCCCCAGGGTTCCCTCCCTTTGGGTTTGTATGGTCCCTGTCCAAATGTCCGAGGACATGACAGGTTCTCTGATGGGACAGCTCCTTTAGTATTCTTCTCTTTGTCTCTCTGTGCTGAAGGTGTCTAGGATCATGGAGTCTCTGATGTTTAGGCATAAGGAGACCTGGGAACCTGTGACATCCCTTCATCAGGCTTACCCAGGTGCCTTTCGGAATTTACCATCGGCTGCAGAAATATTTGGAATGACTATAACAAAATGAGAGCCGAATGTCCAATGCACATATGATGTCTAAAAAATGATGCAAAAATAATAACCAAAGATTGACAAAAATTGACAGTGAGGGCTGGCTTGTGAATCATTAATTATCCTGTGGTCAGGGGTCATGCTTAGGGACTGGTATGTCACAATTTTTTAGCCAATCCCAGGACACTCTATGCATGGAGCATGTGCCATAGTGATTGCCACTACACCCCTGTGATTTTACAGACTCAGGTGAGGTGGCATGCCACAAAGTCTACTAATATAGGGGGAAGCAGTCAACCACTTAAGCATGTCTGGCAGGTAAGGGGAATTTTAAAGATTTAAATAAATAACTTTTATTTATAAACATTAACTATTTTGATAATTTGCTCACTTGACACACAAACATACCTACCTGATGGAGTCATCAAGGCAAACTGAGGAGTCACAATATATTTTAATAAATAAGGGGAAAAAAATTGGGTGTAAATTTTTAGGACTTGTGAATATAGATGGAATGGCAGAAAATATAAAAATAATTTTACATAGAACTTCTGTTTTTTGGGAAATTCGAAAACATTTAAGGTGAAACATGGAGTTTGTAAGGAAGAAAGGAAAATTTTTGGAGAAAACACTAATTTTTTGTGGAAGAGGATAAACAGGAAATGTCCAGGAAAAACTAAGCATTTCTGGAAATTTGGGGAATTTCTGAACCAAAATGGCCACTGTTAACAGAGGTTACAGTCAAATGCACAGCTAATATGGCTACCATGACATAACACAATCCAATATGGTGGATGGCAACTTGGTACATAAGCCAGGAGCCCAATTAAATATGACTACCTGACATTTGCAGTGACACAGTGCAAAGCAAGGAAAACTGTGCTCCTCTTTTCACACAATATCTCAGGTGACATTTAATACATATTTAATCCCATTATAGAGTAATGCAGTTGCACATTTTGCATTGATACTCTAGACGATAATATTTAATCAGCACCCAGCAGCCATTGTCCTAGCAGCCCCTTTTTCTTTCTACTCACCCGGTATAAATATACACACACAACACATACATACGTGTGTGTGTTTATTGTTTTTTGTGTGTTGTATCATGTCTGGTGGTTTTAAATTCATATACAGTAAAAACAAAAATTAAATTCAGAATGAAGAAGATAAAACAGGTGGATGCTTTAATGGTGTTGGCTAAAATTAAACGGCATTATTTTTATGTACCTCTTTATGATGATAGAATGTAATCAAGGTCATTCCATGAGAAATCATCCAAGGATGGTTGCCGCACCATTCCGAATAAAATTCACAAAAATATTTATGTTGTTTCTACCTTCAGACAGGTGACAAAAAACCATTTCAAAAATTTTTCATGTGAATAGTTTACAGGTGTGAGAGGTCAAAGAAGGGCAGAGATAGCCAAAAAACTATACTGCAAGGGTTTAAGTTTTGTTACATATCTCAGCTCCTATGACAGATTTTAGATCAATTCAAAAACAGTTTCACTAAGAATCGTCTGAACTTCATTATAATGTGTTATTTTAAAAAAAACCAAGTAACCATTAGGTATGTTAACAAAAGTAAAAAATAAGCCATAATGTGTCGATTTTCTCGATATTCTTTTCTTTTTTCTTTCACCATTTAAAACCAAACAACTTATCTTATATATTTTTTTACGTTTATTTCAAAACATTTGAAAATTTTCAGCTTCCTAAACCCCCCTTAAAAAGTATTCTCTTTTTGAGAAAATTTTATTTGAAATCTGAAAAAATATGGGTAAATACCTTAATTTTAGGATTTTGTAAAAGCAAAAGAGGTTTTGCATACTGATAGTTCTACATAGTTACAACATACTCGTTTAATTACAAAGTGATTATATGTTTTAATTAGGAGAAATTGAAATTTTAATTTTATATGTTGTGGCTGTCTTGCACTTCTGCTAAATTAATTCACAGAAGTTGTTGATGAATTGTGAACTTCTAGATTTTAGTTTTACTGGATACAAATTAAGTTTTTTTTTATAGATAAAATGCTTTGTATGTTTTATAATGTGTAATAAAATATTTGCTACTCTGCATGCTGGGCTAGTATTTAAGGCTTAGGAAGTAAGTGTACATCATCTTCAATTTATCTGTTGTCCCAATAATAATTTTATCGGCACAGTTACCTAATATTTAAGTACAAAGTGTATTACCTACAGGTGTTTTGAATTTATTTCATGTGGTGAGCACTCATATGCATTCTGAAAACACACTACACACAACAAAAAATTTACACCATCTGTCAAATAGTTTACACATTATCTGTTTCCTTAAATACCATTGTTATTTCACTATTCATTCTGTCTGTTATGTTATGTCCTCTTGATGATTGAGTCGTAAGTTCCAAAGGATGTTGGCATGATGAACCCAAACAAAACCTGATGCATGTAATTTGAATGAAGTTTTGGGTGGTAAAACTGAAAGTATTATTCCTTTACTTCTATTTTAGTTACAACCCCAAGCCAACATGCATTATCGTAAATGCATGTCACACATTTTAATTTATATGTCCTGAAAGGGAGTTTTGTGTGAAACTGAAAATTATTCCCATAAAGTTGATACAGATACTACGTAAGTACGAATTGTTGAATAGGTTACTGGGATAAAACAGTGTTTTTGTCTTGTACAACGAATCTGAACAGCACCACTGTACCTCTGTGCGAAGTCAGTCTCTGTCTTTTCTATTGCGCTACTGTCAACGTGCAGAAATGTAATTCCTGGAATGTGACTAGTGCAGAAATATATCATCTGTCGAACAGTTTGGATGTCATTATTCTGTACGCTTGCTTTAGCCACTAGTCTTTTGACAGTGCCACCTACACCGTCACATGGCCCCTTTCAATGTGAAGTGGCAAGAAAATGCCACTCAGCATCCAAGCCAAAATCTTTTCTGTAATTACATAAATTTATGAAGTTTTTACGATTTTTATACTGTCCAGCAGCCCCACCAGAAAAATAAATAATCTTTTTGACAGCTGGAACCAGTTCTGTAATGTTTGAAATAAGTTTCTTCTGAAAAGTATACACAGCTGTAGTGTCATGATTCAGACAGTCCGATATAACACAGAAGCTTCTTGTTTAATATTTACATTGTCCTTGTAGCAAATTACAAAAGGGTGAAGAGTGGCTTGTTTATTCACCCAGTGATAACTCTGTATCTCGTCCTGCACAACGAATGTGAAATTCTCTGAAAAGTCTCCAATAACTACGCATTCATCTGGCAAAAGAATTTCTTTCTTTTGTCTTAAAAATGCTGCCTGCTTTTTTGCTATGTAATGGTGTATTTTTAATGCTTTCAATTGTTCTACAAAATTTTGAATGAATTTATCAATAGTTTGAACCATGCGTAGAAGCTCACATCTATCAGTATTCACCCACTGTTTGTATTTTATTTCTTCTTCTAAACTGTATTGACTAACTTAAAAATTCTTTACATAATCTACATTTCTGCAGTCCTCACATTGTCCAAGCATGCGTGCCTCACTGTCAATAACACATGCCAATAATTCTAAAAGTTGTGAATGTGACTGCTCAATTTTTGCACCCTCTATCATAAGTTTCACATTTCGATGAATCTTACATATGCACGCTGAATGAGTTCCACTTGATCCTGCTAATACGCACCACTTGTGACAAAGTTCTGCAAATTTTGAGAAACCAACTTTAATTGTTGTGTGAATTCTTTTAAATTGTTTGTACAATTCTTTAAAATGACACAACACCAGTCTTTTCTGTTTTTTTTTTTTTTTGGGACATCAGCACATTGAATCAAAATGCAGTCATTCATGCCAGGAGACTGTCTGCTGTATGAGTACTTTTCATAAAACTGAGTTACCGTATTTATAACATCTTGTGACAGTTTTCTATTAATTTGATGCTGAACTTTTGATAAAACACCTTGCTCTAGTGTTATAGTTCTTGCCTTTCTTAGAAGTATTCTGTTGTTTGGAATTCTTGACTGATTTTGGCTCGAGACCAAGATGAAGGCAAAAGACTTAATATTTAAAAGATTTTTCACTGTAACTAACACATGCTTTAAATTTTACTTTGAGCTGGTCAATAAGTTTCAAATAATCATCACAAAGCAGAGAAGGCGGTGAACAATCCTTTTCTGATGAGAGATCATTAGGTGCAATTTGAAAAGTATCTTCAAGTTTTTTTTAATAAGAGTATTTGAAAAAATCTCTAATTTCTTTTCTAATTCAGGTTTCCTTTTCCCAGAGCTGAACAAGCAATGGTAATTTTCTAGTTTAGGGGCTTTTCTGAAAATAATAAAAAAAACTCCAGAAAGTGGTATATTTCGACTCTACTAATAACGTAGAACACGAATATACTAGGGGCATTAACGTACGACGAATTTCCTAACATGTACCCACCTAACCTAACAGAACCTAACTCCACGATGGGTGAATCACTATTGTAAGTTTTTAAACTAACCTAGGATTGTACAGCTCTAAACTAACCTAGGATTGTAAGGTTGTACAGTAATATAAGATTATACAATATTTAAAAAATCTCCGATCAACACCCTACAATCACAGACTACATGGGAACCCTATAATCCTACGTTATTTTAAATAACTACAATCCTAGGTTAGTTAAAATCGCTACAATCCTAGGTTAGTTTAAAAATGTAAAATAGTGATTCACCCATCGTGGGGTTAGGTTCTGTTCGGTTAGGTGGGCACATATTATACAATTAGTCATACGTTAACGACGCTACTATAGTCGTGTTCTGCGTTACCTACGAATACTCCAAGGTTAGTATAGAAAGAATGTGAAATTGTGCTGTATAAACGTCCGGGAAAAGCCTTGTTTGACTTACGTAATATAACTACATTTGCACGTTAAGCTACCGGATAGAATTTGTGGGTTTCACACTAAACTACGAATTTAGGATTTTAGGGATTTAAAGGAACGTAAAACCCACACAAATAATATAAATGCACTCACCAATGTAGGCGGGTTGTACATACTCTTGTCAATGGCCCATTCAACGTCAGATCACTAGATGAAATCACAGTTTTCACGAAGCACCACATACGCGAATATAACGCACTGAAACACTCATTTACAGCCGAATATATATACAGAAGCACTCGTTAAGGCTAATATAACGCAGAAACGTAGTCTTGCTTGCTTTTTTTCCGTCTTAAATCACGAACGAAGCACCATCGAAAACTGACCACGACCGCTGCCTGCATGCATACTAACGTATGACTCGTGATGTCTTATGCGCCCGGCAGATTGCGTGAATATGCTATGCGTAGCCATTATTAATGGCGGCAGACGTTAACAGGCGTAAACATCAACTTTCGCGATTTCTTTAAATATGTTCTACTTATTTTAACATTACGCCGTCTTGAATATCAACAAGGTAAGCTATGCTGAATTCATTTAAACAACTTTTGTTGGCATAAAACGTTTCGTTCAAAACGTAAACAAACTGTCAGAAACAGTCACCTCACAAACTTGTTCAATTTTTTAAAATATGTTGTACTTATTTTAAAGCCATGCCCCCAATATATTCGTGTTCTACGTTATTAGTAGAGTCGAAATATACCACTTTCTGGAGTTTTTTTTATTATTTTCAGAAAAGCCCCTAATCTAGAAAATTACCCAAGCAATATTTATATTACACAGTACATCATTAGGGTGAATAAATGGTTCATGTTTTGCTGCAAATTTTGTTGGTGTTGAATATATGTTTCTGTTTTCGGTGGCATTTACTGTATGATTACATTTTTGCAGTATTTTTATCTTGCAGTTGAAACAGATACAAGTGCCAGGAATCAGCTGCTGATCTGAACATCTCTCTCAGATACTTCTTCATATTCTTTGTGTGTGTGTGAAATGGATAGCAGCACTTTTCTCCATACACTAGCTTATACTTCTACAAAACCTTAAGTTCGTGACAATTACATATAGTTGAAACATTTGAGAATGTTTGAAGTGTTATGAGGTTTTGATAATTTCCACTAAAACTCTGTACACTTTTTACAGTTCTCATGACTGATAAAAATGTTTCTTTATGACAGTTTTCTTGTACATGAACACAAACTGAGCACTCCATTGTTCTTCCTTGTCATGTGCACCCATCAGAAGCTAGATGGTAACTGAAGCTAGGAGCAGCAATGTTTTAAGCACAGGTTAGGACAAGTCTGCCTGACTGGACCAGTTGTAACTTGTTCAAGGTCAAACCGCCTTCATGTAGGCAGCCTACAAATAAATCTGTATCTGTCTGGTTGCCTTAAATCTCTAGTAAATTTCTGTACAGTGCATTTTCTAACAAATTTATTTCTTGTGTAATATTATTATGGTGTACTATTTGGAAGTCACAACATACAAAATGTAAAATGTAATTTCTCCTAAAGGAAACACATAATTATTTTGTAATTAAGGGAGTATGTTGTAAATATATAAAACTATCAGTATGCACACTTTCAAAAATTTTTTAAAACCGCTTTTTCTTTTACAGAAGCCTAAAATTAAGGTATTTAAAAAAATTCAGTTTTAAAAAATTGTTTTCTCAAAAAGATAATACTTTTCGGGGGTTTGGGAACCTGTCTATTTTCAAACGTGTTAAAAAAAAACATTAAAAAAATTATAAACTCAGTTGTTTGGATTTAAAAGGTAAAAAAAAAATTATGAATATCGAGGATATCAACACATTGTTGCTTATTTTTTACTTTTGTTAAAATACCTAATGTCTACTTGGTTTTCTTAAAATAAAATATCAGAATGAATTTCAGATGATTCTTAGTGAACCTGTTTATGAATCGATCTAAAATCTGTCATAGGAGCTGAGATATGTACGAAAACATAAACCCTTGCAGCCTAGTTTTTTGGCTACCCCTGCTCTTCTAACCCCTCCCAACGATAAACTATTCACATTTAAAAATTTTCAAACTGTTTTTGTCATCTATTTGAAGGTAGAAACCACCTGGAAATTTTTAAAAGCCATGCAGTTACCAATTATTTTATAACTGGATGATTTCTCGTGGAATGACCCAATCATAATTGAAAAAATATCTCCCAGAGTCATTGGTTTGCAGCACATGATAGACAAAACCATGATTGAACTATTTTTGTAAACTGCAAGTTATTTTAAAGTAAGCTCAGATTTTTTTCTGCAACAAGGGAAGATGGAAATAACGCACGGCCACCCTTATATCAATACATTAAGGATGGGTTTTTTTTTTAAACAATGGAATTTATCTTTCAAACAATGGAATGAAAGTAACACTCCAGTGCTGGTATAAGAGGGAACTTTGATGTATTTTTCTTTGACACCTGTCATACCTACTGGGTAGTCTTGTGCATACCCGGAACACCCCATGGTCCCGCCAATGTGTACTTGTGCTCGTGTGTTTTTAACTTTCGGGGTAGAAGTAGAGTGGCTTCCAAAGGAGTACTATACCCAACTGTACAACATGCACAACTCATTTAAAAGTAGTACACACTATCAAAATTGTCAGAAAAGTACAATTAATGTTGCATTTGAAAATTTTTATTTGGTTAGAATTTCCTAATTTAAATACCCTTTAAAAATCAATTAATAAGTCTATTTTTTATCAAAATGTAACAGTATTTCCTGTCTGGATGCTCTATTAAGCAAAATTTTGCAAGAAAACCTTTGTCAAACAGGGTAATTATAATTACTATGGTCGTATGTAAAAAACATTGGTACGAAAGTTAACAAATATTTTTAATAAATGATTATATGCAAATTTATTTCAGTTATAAAAATGTTAACTTCTGTGGCTAAAATGGATGTGCATAACATTAATAAAAAATATTTTTAACATTATTACTACTTTTTTTACATACAACATTCATTGATGAAGACTTTTCTTCGCAAAATATGCTTTCTAAAGCATCCAGAATAAAATATAAACTTAATTTTCATAAACTGAGAAAGTGAAAAGATTTAGATGGCTCTTAAAATCGAGATCTTGAGAGCCAATGAGCGTGAAGCAAGGTGAGTATGGAGCAGCGCCAGAATGAAGGGGCGGGGAAAATGGGAGATCCTTAAGAAAACCCACCGACCAGCAGCATCGTCTGGCACGACTCTCACATGCAAAAATTCGGGAGCGACCCACCGGGAATCAAACCTGAGTCGCCTAGGTGGGAAGCGAGTAATAGTCTAATCACTACACCACCGTGGTCCCATCAATTTTGATAGAAAAAATAACTGTTCATTAATTATTAAAACATAAAAATAAGTAAATTCTAGCAAAATAACTTTACAGCATTACAAAATATAGACGTGTGTTCTTTCATATGCAGCATAGATCATACTTTCTTACAATTTTGGCAGTGTGAACTACTTACTAATGAGTTTTGTATGTTTTGCAATTGGAAGCCACTCTCCTTCTAAAGGCTGTTCATGGTAAACTGAGCACTTTTGAAAGTCCTGCTTTAGATCTACTTGTATGAACCTTGTGTATTCTTCCACCCTATGTACAATTAACATTGCCATGGGCCTGACCACTTTATTCAGGACATCAGTTAAGTGCAATTACGATAAAAGTAACAATTTTACAAATTTGCTGATTCTTACACTTGTATGCATTAAAAAAACAGAAAGCATAATAACAACTAGAGTATTCACAGATGTTCACCTAACACTTTTAATTCAGCGTTAAGAAATGAAACTACTTTCTCTCTGTCGTTAAGAAATGAAACTACTTTCTCTCTGTCGTTAAGAAATGAAACTACTTTCTCTCTGTCGTTAAGAAATGAAACTACTTTCTCTCTGTCGTTAAGAAATGAAACTACTTTCCCTCTGCCGTTACCAGCTTCGCTGGGTGCACGCTAGTCTGCATATACGAGGGCAAATCAATAAATAAGTTACACTTCCACGTCATGGGCATGTATGAAACCACCTATACATAGGCAACACGGCTACGACAACATACAATGTAAGTTCACTTTTCCACATAGTCCCCAAGGAGACTGTAAACATTTCTCGGAATGGTCAACCAACTTTTTGATTCCGGATGCGTAGACATCTCCTCCAGCGCTATGTAACCACCCGGAGACAGCTGCTTTCACCTCCTCATCGTTTCGGAATCGTCGTCCACCGAGATCCTTTTTCAGCTTACCGAAAACATGAAAATCGCATGGCGCTAAGTCTGGACTGTATGGAGGATGTTGCCATACCTCCAACTTGAATCGCTGCAGCAGTTTGGACGTTTGGCGGGCCGTGTGAGGTGTTGCGTTATCGTGCAACAAAATCACACCGGCGCTTAATTTTCCCCGGTGCTTCTCTTCAATTGCTTTACGCAACCGGTTCAACAATGAGCGGGTGAAAGCAGCTGTCTCCGGGTGGTTACATAGCGCTGGAGGAGATGTCTACGCATCCGGAATCAAAAAGTTGGTTGACCGTTCCGAGAAATGTTTACAGTCTTCTTGGGGACTATGTGGAAAAGTGAACTTACATTGTATGTTGTCATAGCCGTGTTGCCTATGTATAGGTGGTTTCATACATGGCCATGACGTGGAAGTGTAACTTATTTATTGATTTGCCCTCATAAGTTAAAATATAAGCAAGTAGGAGCAGTGACATTTGTCAAAGGTTGATTTCAAAAGTTATCAGTTAATCATTGATGGCTTGTACCTTAAGGTAAATGTTATTAGCTAAACCGGGTGTTCACAAGCTACTTTCCTTTGTTTAAAACATGTAAGTTATAATTGCATAAAGTCATAGGAATGCATGGGGGAAGAGACAAGAGTGCAATGGCGTGCAGTTGCTATCCATAATACAAATAAGTGCCCTATGAAACAGTTAAAATATATTTAAATAGTATGTAGTACTTTAAGGGTACTGCCTACTGACTGGTAGCTGCAAAATATAAATAGGAAATCCCATGTTAAGGAAATTTCACCTCGGTGCATTAATTTTAAAGATAGGTGTTTCAAACAAAATGTATTCTCCACAAATCGTTTAGGAGAAGATCCCTAAGAGCTTATATTTTCAATATAGATAAACAGTGCATGTACATTTTTGTAAAAAAAAAATTTTAAAAATTAATTTGCAAACAGTTTGTACATGATATGGAAACATCTCCGCTATAGGGAACTTCTCCTAAGAAATTAGTGAATAATGCATTTTGTTTTAAACGCCTATCTTTAGAGTTAACGCACTGAGGCAAAATTTCCTCAACATGGGATTTCCTATTTAAATTTCACGTCTGCCATTTGGTAGGCAGTGAGTGCCCTTAAATGTCAGATTTTTTTTTGATTTTTTATTTTTTTTTTATAGGAAGAGTACTGGAAAAACCTCCAAATCCACTTTCACTGACTAAATCAGAGTTTTATTTTTTCTATAAAGAGTTACTGGAACTCACAATTGGTCGAGTTAGTTCGCCACTGGCCTCCCGTTTATGAGGTTCCCAATTCAATTCGGTGGGCAGGAAATGTTAAGATGGGGAGGTTCCCATGTGGGGAGTGTGGTGAACATTGATATGATGTGCTGGGTTTTCTCAGGGCTCTCCCGTTTCCTCCCCGTCTTTATCCCCATCTCCTCACCTCATCCATTCCTCTGGCTGGCGTAGAAACAGGCATGTGCCTCGGATGGGTAGTGGGATCGAATTAGTGCCAGCCTCCTCTCATTCATACGTGACCCTGCCTAAGGCAAGATTTTATTTCATATCAAGCATTACATCAGTGCTTCTTAAGCCCGAGATACACGAGGCTAGTATTCCGAAGCCAGGATAGTAAGCTAGTAGCTTGCCTTCTAGCCTGCTTTTGAAGCTAGCTACTAGCTTGCCTTAGCACAAGCTAGGGCGGTTTACATGATGCTAGGAAATGAAGCCAGTATCCCTGCAGTGTAACAATACGTTCGGTCCGCGGAAAAAATGAACAGCATTTGTAAAAGAAAATCAATTCGATTACAACAGTTACTTCGGGAACTATGCCAATTTGCAGTAGAAGAATTAATAGAAGTTTTGTTACAAAAACGTATTTGGACAAAACCATGGATTTTAAGAAGGAATGAACGTGGATCATCTGCATGGCTTCTAGAAGAACTTCGCAATGAAGATCTAGGCGAGTACAAGAGTGTTCTGCGAATGATGCCAGAAAAGTTTGATATTCTGTTGAGTCTTGTGAAGCCCAAAATACAACGAGTGAATACTATTATGAGAGAGGCGTTACCAGCAAGAGTAAAATTGGAGATCACTTTAGATTTTCTTTCGTCCGGCATTAGTTACAGGAGACTCAGTCACTTTTATCGGGTTTCAAGATCTTCCATATCTAGATTTATACCAGAAGTATGTGTCGAAATATACAAGGCATTGAAAGAAAACATTAAGGTTTGTAATATTAACTTTTTATTTTTTATTTATTACATTTTTTTTGTAGTAAAGTAGTAAGATAATCTAATAAAAAAATATGCATTGATAAATGCTGCAGCAATAGGATTCTAGATATCCTGGCGTGGAAAATGGAAAGTAATCTCATCAAGATTTTGGGAAGAAGGATTTTGTTGTTGGTAATGAGCTTGATATTCGGTTGTTGCTAAATTCGAGGCACCTGATGAAAGTGGCATTGATAAAGTATTGTTTGTCGTGTGCGAGTCTGAAGAGTCTTGACTAGGCGACTGGTATGAACATATTGTGTTGCCATCATTTATTAAATCTTCCATTCGACTACGAGATAATATAGCATTGATTTCGTCCCGAGTGTTAATAGCCCGTGCAGTAGATAACATTTTAAGTTGACTAGCTACATATGATCCAAAAATATCGTGCTCATTTTGTTGTGGCTCGCACACTGGTGTACTTTTTAAATCATCCTTGATCAGCCTTAATTCATTAACCAATGTTGCCACTTGCGCAATTTTTCTCTTCTTCGGAGCTGGTGTCGCTGGCACTTTGCCCTGTGATTTATTAGCAGATGTCGGTGTTTTCACAGCTGGTTGCATCATATTAGCTGATGAAGATGTAAATGGCTGAGATGAAAAATCTTCTGAAGTGTGAACATCTTCACCGTCATCAATGCAACTTTCAATATTGGTTTCGCTGTTATCTTGCTGTTTATTTATTGCTGATTCTTGACTGTCCTAAAATAAAAATAAAAGTAACTTATTAATCATAAATATACATTTTTTTACAGATACCAACAAGTACCGAAGAATGGTCAGAAATAGAAAACGGATTTAGAAACAGATGGAATTTTCCATTATGCTACGGTGCCATTGATGGTAAGCATATACAAATTATAGCTCCTGGAAACAGTGGAAGTGTATATTTTAATTATAAAAAAGTATTCAGTATTGTTCTTATGGCAATAGTAGATTATGACTATTGCTTTCGATATATTGATGTTGGAGCTAGTGGAATGTCATCTGATGGAAGTGTATTTAGAAATTGCTCCATATATAATAAACTAGAGAATAATCTTTTACCAAATGGCGGAGTGATTGTTGCGGATGCCGCATTTCCATTAAAACCATACATTATGAAACCCTACCCAGGTGACAATTTAACATTGGAACAGAAAGTTTTCAATTACCGACTATCCAGAGCCAGACGCATAGTGGAAAATACCTTTGGAATATTGTCAAGCCGATTTCGGGTATTTCAAAAACCAATTGCAAGTAATGTAGATACCGTCGACAAAGTTGTATTAGCAGCATGCGCTTTGCATAATTGGTTGAGAAAAGAAAATCGAAACGCTTATATAACCAGCAGTGATGTTGATGAGGAAGATATTGAAGCAGGAACCATCTCTCTCGGTTCTTGGAGGACAGAAACTACGGGCTTACAAAGGTTATGTCAACAAGGAAGTAACCATTCTTCGATTTCAGCAATCGAGAAAAGGGAAACCTTTAAAAACTACTTCAACAACGACGACGGTGCCGTGTTTTGGCAAACAAGAATGATATCAAGACCGTAAATCAATCCTATTTATATAAAACACGTAGAAAATAATAAGCATAGACTTATAAACTCGACTGTGTATTACAAAGGCATACATTTTAAGTGTAAATGAAAGTAATAAATAAATAAATAAATACAATGCAACTTACCGTTGTTTTTCTTTTCATAGGCACATTTTTAATAAAACTGTGCATTTCCTCGAACCAATTTAATTTTGACTTATACTCCTCTGTAGAACCTGCTCCAGACCTAGTTGATTTTTCAATTTTTGACAGTTCTTGACAATAAGTCGCTCTTAAATTTTTTATTTTAGCTTTTATCTCTTTGGTAGTAATCACTATGCCCATTGTCAATTATTTGACACACATGTTTTGTAATGATGAATCATGCATACACTTGTATTTGTAAGAAGGAATAGTGGCGTTCCACAGACATTCCTCCTCACGGTACAATTGTACAAACTTTAAATTAATATCGGTACTCAGTTTCGGCATGATTAAGGAACACCTGGTCACAGCGGTCAGAAAACAAACAAGCGTCGTCACTGCACACTAGCCGATCGGGTACTAGCTTCACCGGCCACACGAAGCTGGTAGACAAGCCAGGACAGGAAAATCAGTGG